>JAOTRQ010051431.1:0-15152 GCA_028565875.1 Hoplisoma paleatum | reverse complement strand
CAGGCCCGCGGGCGACTCATGAGGTCCTCGCGGGCGACCTGGTGCCCGCGGGCACCACGTTGGTGACCCCTGCCCTAAATGATCTATAACTCAGCGATTAGCTGATTTATGTCAAATTAGGATTCATAAAACAAATGGTGTAGGAAAGGTCAGCTGGAATGGACCAGGCGATATTTGAATAGGCCGATAAAAGTCACGGTTCACTGGAGTGAAGAATCAAAACAGAAACTGTGTTTGTTAATGGTTTGTCTGATGCAAGAAATTTGAGGCGTATGCCGGGCTTGTGTGCATGGCAGTTAGTAAAGAGAAGACATTTTGTGCATTCTAGATAGATAAATAAATAGAACTTTATTGATCGCTTTAGGTGGTACCCTCAGGGAAATTAAGTTAACAGTAACATCATAATTACACACAAAACAGTTAAATAAGTAAGATTAAAAGGAATAGTTTACTTACTAATACTTCAGCGATGATATTGAACTTTCATTATAATTGGACAGTGATCCATAAGACATTTTTAATTGAACCAAAGCAAGAATCAATCTTCGACTAGCATGCAGTAGCTGTCTGAGTTTTCAAATCTTTGGTGGGATTAAAAAGCAGCATACAAGTCATCAAACCACAATAAGCTTAAAGCGTTGGCATGGATAAATGTTCCACAAAGGAGGTTTTAAAGTTGGTTTAAATTAAATTGTTTTTTAGGATTTTAAAATCCTGTATGTATCATTCACGGCAGCAAAAGGAAGTCATTCTAAACACTAGGTTGGTCAGTTCATACAGTTAAATCAGACAGTCACGGACTATTTTGAATCTTTTGTTTACCACAGTTGTATGTCTTTGGACTGTGGTCGAAACCAGATGACCCAGAATAAACCCACACAGGCACATGGAAAACATACAAGCTGGACTGTTTCACCAGGGGACTTTGATGCTGTTAGACACTGCAACTATTTAAATTCGATCAATGTGTTAGCAATTAGTCATTAATTCATTGCAATATCAAAGTGAAAGTGTTTCATCATGTACTGAGACTAGGAGTTAAATATTAATACTTGTTAAGAATGGAAATACATAAACTCAACATGTATGTAAATTAATTTATAAAAAATGCTCAACCACCACGATCAGTTTAAGGTGAGAGGGTTGTTAATTCTTAATTGCATTAAACTGCATGTATTATTGTAAGTGGTTAATTAGATTTGCTTTATTTTTACATTTAAAGTGTTCCATTTCTTCCTTTGTTAACTTCAGATCTAAGTACGAGTTTTGTTTGAACTGGCAGTGTGTGATTATGGGGAAGACACTGTCCCACATGTCCAAACAGACCTCTAATGATGGGTACCATTCCACCCTGGTGTCTGCCCCTGATCACAGTGGCACAGCGACTGAGGATGCGAAAGGTGGTGGTGATGTCTCACAGTTCCCATATGTGGAATTTACTGGCAGGGACAGTGTTACCTGCCCAACTTGCCAAGGCACAGGGAGGATTCCAAGAGGTAAACATTTTTCAAATAACTTTGTTGTAGATATGGTTCAATTTAGGTCATGTAACAAGTTGTTTAATGTAGGTCAAGAGAATCAGCTGGTGGCGTTGATACCTTACAGTGATCAGAGACTGAAACCCAGGAGAACGTAAGTTGTGCTAACACAATAAAAAGATTTATTATAATTTATGTATTTATTCATGTATAATATAATCTTACATATGAGTCACAATGCACACCAGATGTGGAATAGAGCGCAGCTGTGTTGGTCACTATATTCTGTGAACCTTTCCAACATGGTCATTGGGGTATTAGTGGCTCAAAGTTTGAGATAATGCACTACCCAGGTAACAGGAAACGTTCCTATAAGTTTTACTAACATTGTTTAAAGTTGTCCTAATGTTTTGAGAATGTTCTGACTGTAACATTAGTAGAACGTTCTATAAACATTATGTGACCTTAATAAATCTTTAACAATGTTAGTCTGAAATGTTTATTTATGTGTAACATTATATGAACGTTCTTCTTACTTTCAAACTAAAGTTTTTAAAAACTGGGCAAAAGAACATTGAAGGAACATTCTCAGAATGTTCTCAACATTTCCACAGCCAATATTGAACATTAGAACGAGATTATTTTAAATGTTTTTAGAACATACTAATAAAACATTCCTAAAATCTTAAATGAGGTTTAATTCATGTTCTTTCAACATTTTCATGACTTTAATGAACATTACCCAAACAATATTGAAGATTTAAGGAATGCTATTGTAAAATATTCTAAGATGATTTAAATCGATGTTATTTGTTTGTGGAAATGTTCCATCAATCTTTTTCAGTCCAGTTATTTTTTTTAAAAGTTAGAAGAACATTCATATAATGTTCCACTTAATTGAACATTAAAAAAAACTTTAAGGTCACACAATGTTTGTGGAACTTTCTACTGATGTTATAGTGACAACGTTTGCTCAGAACATTAGGCGAACTTTACGGTACATAACGTTAGTGAAAGTGTCTTGTGTACACACAACGTCTGTTTTGATCACTGTTTGGCACATGAGCTTGACCCCTAATCCCCATTTAGTTGTTTTGATTTAGTTGATTTTTGTTGAGTTGCTTTTATATTTTTTTATGTTTGTAATAATGTTACAGAAAATTATATGTGACTGCCTCGGTCGTTGTGTGTCTGCTGCTATCGGGGTTGGCAGTGTTTTTTCTCTTCCCACGATCTATTGACGTAAACTATGTGGGGGTGAAGTCAGTCTATGTCACCTATGACCAGACCAAGCGCATCGTTTATCTCAATATTACGGTGAGCATTTATTATTGGTTTTACATTTTTTTGTGTTTTAATTGATGCTTAATTACATGTTAATGCTATAATATATTGCTGTTTATTTTACAGAATACTTTAAATATTACCAATAATAACTACTACTCTGTGGATGTGGCCAACATAACAGCACAGGTACAATTCTCCAAAACTGTGATAGGAAAAACTCGTGTTAGCAATATAACTACCATTGGGCCTCTGGATATGAATCAGGTAAAATATTGATCTTTGTAGGAAGTTATTTCAATTTTCTGCTTGTTTTTTCAGTTTTTTACAACTATATCAAGTTTAATTAGTGTCTAAAAAATCTAATCAAGATTTATTTGTCGTGCAACCAGCAGTGAAATGCTTTTATAACTGCTCAGCTACAACATAAAAGTTTTACACTAACATTAAACCAAAATAGAGATTTAAGAACTATTCACACTATTCACGCATATAAAAAATATAAACACACAAAATGCATATGTATAAACACACTTATTTCCATTTACACACTGAATGGCTTGTGTTGGCATGGCTTGTGTAATTGATAACTGGTAACAAATGTTATTTGGCACCGAAGTTCTAAACTCTTTGCTTCATAACTTGAGTTGCCACTGACTGACTGGATGCCAATTAACTTCCAAGACTTTGGACTAGTGGCATCCAAGGTAATGGCCAGCTTCTTCTGGAGCTCTGGTTACTGCCACTAGTCCAAAAGATCGGAAGGTAAATGAGTAGGACATGCAGAATCTGATGTGATGACCCATAACAACCAAAGTGTATAGCATGGTATTAAAACCATAATAACTAATAAACTAATACTGTTAGGGAGAACCTTAAAATTTTGACTGCATATTAATTCACAACTAACAATTTACTTAATGCTTGCGATGATTTGTTATTGATTTATTAGTACTGACTTCTGCATTCTGATTGCCGCTCTGGTTCTCCTTTTCATTATTTTAAATGAACATACATTCTGTGTTAAATCTAGTGTTAAACTCTGTTTATTTCAATTGTCTTTTAGTTGGTTATCAGTTAAAACAAACTCGCATTATTTAAATATGAATGATGTTGAGGTCTCTTTCTGATTGTTGACTCACTACATTACTTTCACATCAAAACAAATTTACCTGTAATTGACATTTAAGTTTATTGATCCAAGTATAAAACATGAAAAGCTTTAGGTTTATAGATATAAGTTAAGATGAAGATTTAACATATTCTCCTTCTATATATTCATGTATTTTATTTGTTTTATTTGAATGTTTATTTCATTTGATATGTTATCTGTTATGTTCACTTTGGTTACATTTATGACAAGAAATGTCTATTCATTACACAAAGTTTATCAGTACACATGTTATATCAGACACACTCATAGATCTTTTTTCTATATTCAGTTTACCTCTTCTGCATGTTTTTTGGACTGTGGGAGTAAAATGGAGTACTAAGTATTCTTATTTAGATCAAGCTAACAGCTCGGTTAATTAACCATACTTACTCTGCCTCACAGAGTATTACGACATTAGCAGGACCATTGCTCAAAATGTTTAAAGTTAATTTGATTTGTCACAAATATCAGACATTTACTTCATTTTTCAGTAGACTCATGCTCTTTTAATTATCTTGTGCAATATTTGTAAGTTTGACTGTCTGTCTATTAACTTACTTACCCGCCTAGTACCTGTCTACTTACCTATCCATCCATCCATCCATTTGTACCTACCTACCTACATAGATTGTACATCTGCACTTCAACCAATACTTAGATTATTGGTGTTCTGACTTTCTTCTTTACAGATTGATTACATGGTGTCTACCACTATAGCAGATGAAATGAGCTACATGTAGTAAGTGCTCTTTTTGTTGTCTATTTAATATTGGGTTAATAACATTATTCAAAAGGTGTTATATTCTTTCAGTGACTACTGTACTCTACAGACCATCAAAGTACACAATATTGTGGTCATGATACAGTAAGTAATCCACACACTATATTATACAACCATTTTTCATCGTACATCATGCAATGTTTTCTAGTGGTATGAAGTACGGCATACAAGATTTATGGTTTGACCCATGATTTGCAGGGTGATGGTTACCACAGCATATTTTGGTCATGCTGAGCAGGTTTCTCTGGAGACGTACCAGTATGTGGATTGTGGAGGAAACACTACCTTGCTACATGAATACAATCTTGTAGCTCCTACCGCTGAGTAGTTAACAGCATGTGGATACATTATGTTTATTCAGTTTCTCATTGTATTTGGCAAATCCACTGATCTGATTGTGAATGTGATTTCTTTAAGTGAGACGTTTTTACCAGAGATAAAGCTATTGTACTGATGATTGAGTAAACAATTACAATTTTGAGGCCATGGGATGGAGTAGTATCCTGTCAGGCGTGCATGACTACATTTAGATTTCTTCCTAGTCAGGGCTGAGGTAGCTCCAGTGTCACCCAAGAATCCTAGGTCAAAATTGACACATTAATGCACTTACGCCAGTGTAAAATCTACTTTCGACATGGATATTACATGTCATGCTCTCCAGAGGTGTTGGAATTAATAAAAGAATGTTGGTGTTACTTGTATTTTATAGGGAAACTAAATTTGGTTGCAATAATTTGCTAGACACCTTTCAATTTAGGGCAAGAAGAGTTTCCATGTGACTTGTATAAATGTAATGCAGAGTGCTTATTTCACTGGGTGCTTAATATTAAAATGAACCATAAAAAATGCAAAATAAAGTCTGGCAAAACAGTTTCTTCAATAAATGACAGATTGTAAAACTACTGGTTAGATGCAGGGACATGTCCCATTTGAATAATTCACAATAATACTGACTATTAAAAATTCATATGATATTTTCATCACATATTCATATATGCACTTTATTTTTCAATCTCTCAATATCTTTAAAGCGTTAATGTACAACTATGTTACAGTAATACATTTCAACCAGCTACAAACACATAAACTATTTATTGGTATTCAATACTACCTTAATACTTCAATCACTCACTGCTTAATGTGTTTGAGATTGTGTTTAAAATCCACTTCTTTTGGGATTGCTGTAACTGCACAGTCTGTCGTGGATAATATTATCCATTCGGAAGAGTTATTTTAAACAAAACATTAACACTTTAGAAGAGATGTTGTTTCCATGTAAAGCTGTAAGTGTAAGTAAGAAAGTCTTGGCAGTGTAAGCTGAGATTGTTGACATTTTTACACAAGGCTTGTATACTTGCACACATACTTAGTTAGACACGTTACAGAATCTGTGTTTTGGCGTGATATGATTGTTTCAAATCGTTTTAGGATCACATCCCCTTTCTTTTTCCTTCACTGACACTTTTCATCGAAACACGCTTTCCTTTGATTCAATGATTTATTGACTGTCACTGTTAAGGTCCACCAATACAAATGCAAAAATATTTGAGATGGCTGACACTTAAGCAAGTACATCAAATAAGTCTGGTGCTAAATGTGGAAACTTTGCACTTAATTTATTGCACTTAATGCCAGGACTAACACTGCAGACAGGTCCCTGAGAGCATTTGCCGTTGATAAGCATTTCTCGTTGATTGTTTCCGCAAGTGGTTGAGAAGGTCATTTTGATCTCTGGCAAGATCTTGTAAAGATTAAAAGAGAAGCTTAAGGGAAAAAAGGTGACCACACTTTCTAATAGCTACTATTATCCACAAGCGACTTAACTTTACATTTTAAATTCAAACTTTCATTTGTTAACTGTTCTCATCATGATAGAATAGCATAACATGCACATTAATACCACCATCATAATGCCATTGTTTTAAAAAGACTCATTTTCCTAATTTACACATTTTATTTAAGCTGATCGTTTTAATAACTTAAGCAGATCATTTCCCAGCTGTTTTTAATATTTACAAAGGTCCTGTAACTAGTTCGTTTGATCCACAGTACTTTACTCAAGCACATTTGCAAAAATAGTACAAGTCAAGTAATGTTACTCCACACTTTCATAGTACATAGGTGCTAAAGTATTTGACCTGTTGTAGGATGTTGTTAGCCTAAACACAGGCTTTGTTGTACCCTCAGACCATACAAATAGATGTTTCATAAAATAATAGTTGTTCTGCTATCTGGATGAGCAAATGCAAGTAGCAAAAATCTATATGCAGCTTCTCTTTGTTTTGCTTTTCTTTAACAACCTGATTTGTTTATTGATTGTATGGCCAAGCCAAACAATCAATAGTACATTTGTACGTACATTTGTTTTGCTAAGAAGAAATAAGTTTAATGTTTATGCTTTGAGAAACTTTCTTAACCTTGGATTATTATAGCTCATAAATAACTACACCTGGCTGGTGGAGCAGTAAAACAGTGCCAACTTATTTGTGCTAGTGCTTTAACTTCCTACAAATACATTTATTTAAAATGAATTTTCTACCATTTTTCTATCATAAACTATTTAGAACTTCATAATGAGTGGAGATATATCAAACATGATCCATAATCATGTAGTTGTTACAGTAAATTTATTTTAAACTAAATGTAATGGTATTATCAGTCTATTGCAACATATCTTCTATGTAGTGTCATTATTCTACCACTGTGACGTGCTCATTTACATCGTGACTTGTGAATTGTGTTACATTTTCCAAAATTGTACCAGTACACTATAAACATGATTCTAGTTAAACACCATTTGTACTAACATTAATGAAATGTTGGGGGCTATCTTATTACATTTTGTGTATTTTAATCCATTTTATTGAATGTTTGTTATGCCATACATCTGAAATCTTTCTATATTACTAAAAGCACTTGAAAATATTTGTCTACAATAATGTCTCCAATTGTCTCCAATTTTATTGTCTTATTAATATTACACAGAATGGACATGTCATGTCTAACCACTGTTTTACACATAAATGAGGTTGGTTAATTTTGTTATTGTTTGCAATGGTTTTGCTTTATGATAAAACAGTAATAACTTCTAGGTAGTACAGATAGTAGTGATGCTCACTTTTCTAATTATTCACATGAAATCTTATTTTCTCTCATGAATAAAGGTCTAAATGTCCATGTGATTTTTTTTACTCAATCTAATTGTTTCGAATGTTGTACAAACAGCAGATAAAAAAAACAATTTGCATAATGGAAGAACTACTCTATTTAAAACGGGGACTAAAGCTGGATGTGCTGCGGTTCTGCTTTTAAGACTGGACTGAGTGATAGGGCACACATTAAATTAATTTTATGAGGCACAATGTGAAACCTTATCTCTAGCTTTAGCTACGGTTGATGTTTATAGGTTCAAAGTACAAAAACAAACAAATAATTCATCATTGGTTAAATGGGATTATGCATCCAGGAAACTACTTACTAAGAGAAGCATCTGTGTATTTCATACATGGTAGTGCAAGGGCATGGTATTACACTCCAAAGAAAACAATCGGCATGTTTGAGTTCATATCCATTCCTGAAGGAAGATCTTTGTTGAATTGTTGATTTTTGTAGAAAAACATCATCGAGTTAATGGAATAATTTTGTTGTTATACATGTATAGTACAATAAAATTCTTTTCACAGGATACAGTGCCCCTGGAGCAGACCGGGTTAAATGTCTTGCTCAAGGATCCAATAGGTGTTTGTGTAGTAGAGTCTTGTCTTCTGGTTGGTAGCCCAAACTACCCGCAAAGCTACACTTTCTCCTTCAGATCTAATCTGATAAAGCCAAACGACTAAGAAGTAATATGCCACAGAATTATATTGTTTCAAATTTACAATTTCACAATTGTGTTTTGATCAAGTAGAGGAATCACTAAAATGGAGTCACTAAGTTCTGAGTAAAATCTAATGGAATTATGAGAAAAACATAGCACCATTAGTATTTTATTGCAACAAATAATGATGGTCAATATTTATCAACCTGCCTCCAATGGTCTCCTCTTGATGTTGACAGACCAGTTTTTTCAGATATTTTCAACTGGATTTAAACATTTGAAAGAACTTCCTACAAAAGTGGATATTTGATCACTTTTGCCTTGGGTTGTATAAATATCAATCCAACTCATGAAACATGAGTTTCACTGTACAATACATTTGTTAATTAATAATAGATATGAGTCTTACATTTCTGCCTACCTTTTTATGACTAGTCAGAACAATAACACAAAATAATCAAGAACACATAAAAAGATGTTACTGTTTATTACATTGCTATTCAATGGTGGTTAGGTTGGGGATCTCTGGAGGACACTGACGTTTCTTCAAACCAAATACTGGGACACATCTGATAACCACTGAAATTAGTTTTGTGCACAGTTTGCATGTTCTCACCATGTTCGCATGGGTTAACTCCGGGTACTCGGGCATCCTCCCACAGTCCAAAAACATGTCGACGACTGTGTTTGATGTGATCATTTGAAACTTTTGTGATTATCATTTCCTGTCATGCATAGTGAATATTAAACTAAAGATTCAGTTCAAAATGGTCCTGTGATAAAACTTGTCAATAGGCTGAAGATCGGAACAGGAGCCACACACTTAAGACTTCTTCATAATCTACTGAGCAGGATGTTAAAAGATACCACATGAATTTGTCCCACCTAACTGGACGATCAAGCCGATTGTGTCAACAATTTCACAAGCTTAACACAATGTTGACCAGTAAGGTAAGTTTTGTCAAAAGGAAGCTGCTCCTGAAACACTTGAAATATTCTGATGGCACATGCTATGTGGTGCACGGTCTTCTGGTCAAAGTTATCTCCAAGTAACCACGTCCAGATACTGGACAACTGGTCAGAAATGAAGGAAATTTTTCATTTACATTTCATTTACAAGCGGATACATGTATCCAAAGCAAATTACAATGTAGTCTGAACAATGGGAAATCAAGATCCTTGTTCAACAATAGCACCTAGTAGTGGTGAAGTTTGAACAGTTACTTACTCTAACACAAGTGCATATAAATTGTATATATTCTCATTCTTCTTTACAACAAACCATAATAGCATCCAAAAACCAGGCTGTGGCTTAAAAGAAAATAATGACCTTAATTGGCCAAGTCGGACCCCTGATCTGCTAAAAAAATGTGATGTACTTCTGCACTCACAAATAAGCCAAGTGTGTCTATATAACGTATTTGCGTACATTCTAGCTTAGCAAGGCTCTCCTTGTTTAGAGGTTATTTTTATTTTAAAGTGATTTAGGCCAGTGAGGTTCAACCACTATGTCTTTTTATTTCCTTGCTCTTATCAATGTCTTAGCACGATTTTAAGAAGGAGATCCAGAGACCTTTCTTGGAATTCAAGACTTGTTTATTGTTCTGAGAATGCATTAAAAATTGCTGGGCTAATGTGTGCTTTTAATACACTTTTTAATGCATTCTAATTGCAACCTGGGTTTTGAACCTTAAACAGAATAATTCTAGACTCACGTGTCTACACTTTTGGCATACTGTTGCTACAGTCTGAATACCTTATGTAATAAGATATTTACTCTTTAGTAATACATTTATCATTATGTTTCTTTTATGTATGATTAATTACATATAAAATAACACTAATTCCATAACGCAATAGTGTGTGCAAAAGTATACAACATCGTTGTTCATAACATTAATGCTTTCTAACACCCTCTCTGACCTTGTCTAAACACTGTGCCTGGTTTACTAGACTGAACACACCCACTTGCACTCTGAGCTCTTGGTATAAGTGTTCAACACACTGCTACTATTCATTCAGTTCTGTCAGGCAAGAGAGCTGCGTCTCCAACCATACTCCACTCCAAACACCTGGAACTAACACTCCATTCGGTCATGGCTCTCTACCACAAGGAGTTTGAGAAGGCAGGTAAAACCACCGGTCTTCAGATCTGGAGAATTGAGAAGATGGAGCTGGTTCAAGTGCCAGAAAGCTTATTTGGAAGTTTCTATGTCGGTGATGCTTACCTGGTCCTTCGTACTGTCAAAGAGAAGAACAGCTGCTTCTTTGACTTGCACTACTGGTTGGGTAAGCTATTCAGCATTAAGCATTTATCCGTGATAGTATACGTGTTTACAATGTGTATCGAAATATCATTGACTCTAATTTTGAAATGTATTAAATGTACGTTTTGTTTTAAAATAGCTTTCTCATTTTCTAATAATGGAACGGTCTGTTTTTAAATGTTTTTCGTTATTGTTATCTGCTTGTTATTGTATTAACCAATGACAAATAATTATACTAAATAAAATTGCACAGAAAGTAAAGTAAAATCAATTTAATGTTTGTTTGAGAGAGGAATAAAATGCAACTTAGAGAAACGTGTGTGAATTTTAAAATCGTTCATATAGACATCCTGGTTATAAATCTAAATATCACAATGCTGTATTAGTTAGGAAAAAAGGGGAGAGACATTTTAATAAATGTTCATAATCATCACAGCAAGTAATGTGTTATGGGTTTTGGTCACTTGTGATGGACAGAAATGAAGCAATTTGTCATGGGCATTGTTCTTGTTGCTCGGCCCATCCATCATATTGCTTTGTATATAGTGTGCATATTGCTTTGAAAGTGATATTTAAAAGCTATCCTCTCGTAAGATGTGTAGCAACAAACGTATTTTTATCATAAGATTTCTTCCAACCATTGAAATATATATGTCAACTAAAGACTAACTAAACAATTAGTAGTCAAGTTTTACATTAGGTTATTTTTCTCTTCACCACATAACAAGTGAATCAAGTTTTCTTGTTTGTGTGGTTTACTCTGTCTTCTTTGATACCACATCCATTAAGGATCATTGACCACTGAAAATGTAAATGGACCTCTAATGAGTTTCCTGTCCATCATGCCCACTTCCAGGGAACGTATTTACATTAATGCAGCCAGCCAAATGGCGAGAAACATGCCAAAAACTTTATCTAAGTGCTTTTGTGCACTGACTGACTTAGAAACAAACATGTTTGCATGTTTGTTGCAGTAAGTGTAAATGGTGTGAATCAACACAGTGGGTGTGAATGCTGTTTTCTTCTGTGTAAGAAGAACACACGATTGGCAGTGTAAGTTCTTGACACTCCATGATATATGCATAAGTACATGCAAAATGTACCACAAACAGTAACCATGCAAATGAAGATTGAGCTCAGGTGCAAAGTATCCACAATACTGCAGAATTTAGTAAATTGATAGTTATTTGTTTTGTACTTTTTAATGTATTTTATATCTTATGTTAATTCTATTATTGATGCTGGTCTGTGTAAAAGCTACCAAGCACAATGTACTACAATGACAGATTATATTGATGATTATAGGACTATCAACATTGCACCTAAAGTAATTTTGAGAGTGTAGAAGTGGTTGGAACTGTCCAGGTAGATCAGAGTTGTGGAAATGTTCACCTAATAAATAACTTGCTCATGTAATTCCTCACACTTCTGACTTTGCACACCTCGACTCAGAAGTGTGGAATACAAACATACCAAATTTCCTCATAATCTACATCAGAAATAACCCACACTGTTTTATTAATGTAACTGTTTACACGGCACTACTGCACTTTCTTTGTAACATCTCAGAATGTGAATACTGTTCAATAGCAGAGAGTAGAAAAACACTTTTATTTTTATTACTGTAAATTCTTCTATTCTTATTTCATTATTGTATTTATCTTAACTTCTATCTGGCATTCTCAACGAGCAGCAAAGTAAGAATTTCATTGTACAAGGAAAACTGCTTTCTCATTGTGCATAAGACAATAATTCTTTGAATCTTGAATCTGAGATTTGAGACACAATGCAGGAAAAAGAAAGTAGTGCTTTGTAGATGTGGTGATATAGTATGCAAGCGGTTGGTGTAAGATGGTCCGGTAAAGGCAAGGTAGAAAAAATTATCAGCTGTGGCCACTTTTAACAGGGGCTGTGTTTTTAAAACACATTTATTAAACAGTATTTCTTTTTATACTGTCTCTGTGTGAATGTGGATTCCTGTATGTTGATGTAGGTAAGGAGTGCAGTCAGGATGAGAGCACTGCTGCAGCTATCTTTACAGTGCAAATGGATGATTATCTGGGAGGTAAACCAGTTCAGTACCGTGAACTTCAGGGCTGTGAATCCACCGCATTCACCAGTTACTTCAAAGGAGGGATTACATACAAAGTATGCATTTTTAACTTTTATTTAAATGTTTGTTAACATTATTACCTTTAAAATGATGCACTCTGTGATCCATTCTGAGCTGGATCTAGTAACAGTCGCCTGTGTGTTTGGGATGAATTAAACAAGCTTGTCCAAGAATAGCAAACAGGGCTCTTTTCCTCACAAACATATTCCATAAGCCCTACACAGGTCTAAATGTGGATTGAAAAAAGGGGCTTTGTTACATTTACTAAGGTTCAGTAAGGACATCAAAAATTATATTTATAATCTGATATTATACATAACTATTACCCTAATTACTAATATGAACATAAGCTAAAATAAACTTTTTTTGGACACAAATAAGTAATCTCAGCTATGGTGATTTAAAAATGGTTTACTATTTAAATATATACTACAGCTTACTACACTGCCAGGAAGGTGTTTATTTGTAGTGACTTCATATGTAGAACAGAAGAGGGGTCTATAAATATTATAGTGATGGTCACGTTATATATTTCCTCTTTTTCACACCAGTAACGAGTTCCTGGTTGTTTAACCACAGTCACTTTCTGTTTTACATAAGAGTAGTTATTATTATAGTTGAACAATGAGCATTTAAATATATTCAGAAACATTCTATTAGGATATGTTACATATCATCGCATGTGTCTCCAAAAAAACCAAACTTTTTAGGAGAGGTAAAATGTTTTCATATACAGCTGAAAGACTCATGACTCAGAATTAAACCATGCAACCCTCAGTTACTGATGCTATCTATTTCTATTGCTATATTTCATCAGTCTGTGTCAAGCCAAACATCATTGTCCCTGTTCAAGGAAGTTTGGCCAAAGGTCTTGCACCCAGTGTTGGGTGGTTATGACTCAGTGATGCCGGAGGACATTAAAAGCCGCGGTCTTACTGTGGCTCAAACTGTGGATAGTTCTAATATTAGTAAGAAGATGAATGTGTCACAAAAACACATGACAGTTCACCAAATCTTTTCATGTCTAAATCAAAGTGCTCTACTGTCGAAACTTGACATAAATTTAATGTCCTGGTACCAAATACTACATAAGTACACATTTCTCACGTCTCTCTCCACGCCAGATATGATTACGTGCTTGGCCCTAATGTTTGGGCTTCTAAATGTCTATTTCAAACATAAACAGAACATATTTTAACCCTTGGGATTTATGTGCCCTGGGTCTATGTGCATCCACTGAATATATAACATAAGTGTTAAGTGAGATGTGGTTTAATATATAATATTTACATATAATTTATATAATTATACTGACTTTTTACCTGACTGACTACCAATACTCTTCTGAGGTGTGCGCATAGCAGGCTTTTTTTTACATTCTTAAACTAAATGAAATCAAATAATGAAAAAAAGACAATGTGAAAATTACACGCTACGTATGTAACATATAGATTTAATTGAAAGGCTTAAACTCCTATTTGTCTCCAGGCAGGTGGTGTTGCATCAGGATTTCAGCATGTGGTCACCAATGACCTCAGTGCTAAGAGGCTATTCCATATCAAGGGTCGTCGTGTAGTCAGGGCCACAGAAGTGACTCTGAATTGGTCCAGTTTCAACAAGGGTGATTGCTTTATAGTGGACCTGGGTGCTGTAAGTTTCAACATATATGCACTTCAAATAATCATTAATACTCAGAATGTAAAAGTCAAAAATAACGTTTGGTTAAATGCAATTTATCCAATATTTTTTCTACTTCTTTTTTTTTTTTTACATACCTTTAAAATAAGTTTTTGGCTGCGCTGTGTAGCAATTTTGTTTTTCAATGTTGGTACAATTTTTACAGATGCATTTACGAAAAAAGTTTCCCATAAGGTTTTCATACAATTTTAATGCTATCAGCAACCTTTTTTGGTTAAGTATGTAATGCTATCACATGAAAAACTTCCTTTTGAAAAGGAGGTTGAATGGTGGAAAGCAGAAAGAGCTAAATCTACACTTTTCTCAGTGAGTTCTTATAGACAATAAGAACTACAATTCCTTCCATGCTCCTCATTTCCCAACCAAAATATAAAAGTGTGAAAATGTTCATCTGTCATAATAGATAAATACATTGACAGACAATTTCAGCTCCCAGTAAAACACACACAGATAAAGAAAGAAGGACACCCCTTGGTACAGTGTAGGGACAGTGTAGCCTAGTGGGTAGAGCGTTGGACTGGGAACTCAAAGGTTGGGGGTTCAAATCCAGGCTCTGCTACA
>JAOTRQ010051422.1:0-15159 GCA_028565875.1 Hoplisoma paleatum | reverse complement strand
ATATATAAGCAATTCACCCATTAAGACTACACGTTGCAGATGAAGTGATAAGAGATAAGAGATTGGGTTGCCATGGTGCACTTCTAGTCTATTTTCTTGGCCTTTGTCCCATTATTTTTGGAGTACGGGATCGACTCTTAGGTGTTTGCCAGACCTCATTGATGTTGGCATAGTTTCGCTTTTCCGTCGCAGCCTTCTTTTTTAACCGGGCTTAAGACAGTGGCTAGGTATCTTCAGGACAGTTTTGGCATCTTCAATTAACCCAGTGGCATGTCTTTGGACTGCGGGAGTGAACCGGAGCAGCTGGAAAAACCCATCCACAGGACACAGGACAGAAAGGAACCCGGACCGCCCCGTCTGGGGATCGAACCCCAGGACCTTATTGCTGTGTGGTGACAGTGTAGCGTTATAAAGAGTGCATACAGTAGATCGTTTCTCTATCTTGTTATATGTGTAGTAATAACACAGTTATTATAGTCTACACCCCCCCCCCCCATAATGCACGTGAATTTCCACACTGAAGAGTAAGATGCTATTTCACATGTTCATTGTGCACCTCTACATCCACCCACTTGAAGTGATGCATGCGTGTATTTTAAATGGCATGCTTGAACACCTAGTACTTGTTTTATCACTTCTTCTACTTCTTCTTATGGTTTACCTTATGAGTGCATTATTAAGTATGCCTAAGTAACCATAGGAACATCCATGACGAGATATATTAGGTGTGTTTTATCTGCTAATAGTATTATGTCCACTACCGAATGAATGAGGCTGAATTTTTGGTTTACACAGTTTATGTCGTCACCACCCCAGCACCATCCCACTGCTCAACCTCATGCTGGATACACACCCACTTCCACATTTCACATAACTATGTGCTGCTCATACTAAACAAAACGGCCCTCGTACAGAATGGCATGAAAAATATCTGTTGGCACCTTCAGTTTTTGGTTGGCGACTTTCAGTCACCTACTGTACACACTATAGACGCATTGCTGGACGCCACGCTGACATACACAAGCACGGACAGATATGAACGCACTCCTTCCTTTTCTTGTGAAGACATTTTGGGGTTTGGGTTTGGGTAGAGCACTTCTACTACAGCCTGTCTGATTCTTGCTCTGCAGTGCATGTATGATGAATAATTTACACCCCGAATTCAATCAGCCTATCTTGGGCTTTGTGCAGTTTTAGATGAAACGATGAAACTCTTGACAAATACCTGGCTCTGCACAGCATGATGCCTCAGATCATCACAGTGTCTTTACTTTATCATTACTTTCTTTAGCCCAGAAAATACTTACGAGCTCTAAATCCGAACGAGTGTCATTAATCATGTTTTAGACTTATAGACTGGTATGATGAATGAACTCGTATTGTATTTGTCTCATTGGATTAATATGAATCTGACACCTGAAACTGGTGTCCCACGGTACAGTCTAGACTCCAGTCAGGTTAGCCTAGATTTTGTTTTTATTTCTGGCAAAATGTCATGCGGTGGGACATCGCTGGCCCAGAGGAGCCATTATATCTGTCTAAGAGTGGGCCGGGACGAAATTAATAGTGGTCATTACTTAACACATCTGGTGCAGGTTACTCGTGAAGTAAAAGCCTGTCTGACATTATGGGTAAAAGACAGATCCATACTGGGAGAAATGATTACTCAGCTTTACCCTTTCACCCAATAGCGTTCCTTCTCACTAACATTATATTGTTACAGTGGCTAGTACTATTTGAATATGAACATTGACTATGTATATTTTCAGATTTGAATGTAAAAATATAGGTTATGGTTTACTGAGTCTTTTCAAATGAATATTTTGAAATCACTTAATCACGAAATCATGTTTGAACGCACATTCAAATGTTTACCACAGCTCACCTGTCACCAGGTGCATTGCCTCTTGTTTAAGTGAGCATTCACTCAGTCGAATACCGTTTATCTGAAGTGTATCCTTCCAATCAGGAAGTCTTAAAATTCCAATTTTCCTTTTTTTAAAGATAGGCAAGAGAACCTTATATGAAGCATCATGCCCATCTGCCATGCCATTTATGACCCACAGAGGGAGTATAGAGGTGCAGATAATTGACCTTGTCTAGTTTTTTGGGAAGTGGCAGCCCCCTGGGTCTTCTTGAGCTTAAATTTGTGGAAGAGATGTGTGTGTGCGCGTGTATTTCAATCATGGTTTGGGCGTTATGCATTCAATGAATGCTCTGTTGGCACCTGTATTTCTGTGAAAATGTGATGTCAGACTTGATCCTATCTAGTCTGCTGCCGACGCAGATGCACTTTTTATCTTTTCCTGGGAAGTCAGCCAGCATTACTGGGTTCATTCTGGGTTTCCACTTGCTACTCTCTTTCTGGGAACTTCATATCACAAGCTTGTTGGTTGAGCATTATTTTGGCAGCCTGGTTATATTCTTACGCTTTCCTTTTCTATCAACTTGTAATACCATTGAGTATACTGCATTTTTTTTTACAAGTAACAGGCTCGCTGGCATCTCGGTAACAAGGAGCAAGCCATGCCCTTACACTCGTACTATTGGGCACAAAGTATAGACTAGCTATATCCAATCATGGTCAGTAAGTGGGTATTAAGATGCCTTGCTATGGACAAGAATTTGTAAACTCTCTTGTTGTGCACACGTTTTATCCACAGCTATTACGTAGTTATGTTATAGGATGTCATTAAAAGTAAAATAAAGTTAATAATATCCATTGGTACTTTTGTCATTACAGCTCAGTAAAGGGCTTTTTTTTACTAGCTATACTATTTCTGTGAAAAATGTGATGCTCAATGACACCTTTCACAGGTTTGTCATGAAGAAGCTTCTGTGACCTTCACAGAGTCCTGATCTAGCATCAGGATAAATAGATACTGAATGGAACTTGAGGTGCATCCCAAATCGTGCACTTACATAAGTAGTGCACACTGAGCACTTAAATCAATAGTGCACACTTTCATGGGTAAATGATGGCTCAAATGGAAAACTAAATTTCAGTGACGGACCCGCCAAAATATCTGTCAGTTTTGTTTATATAATGCATTTTTATACTTTTATTTACTCCATGATAATGAATAATTTTTGTAATGTATTTACAAAGCAGTTGCCTCAGCTTCCTGACTGAGCGATGACCGCTATTAACCGGCCAAAACTCCTGCCCTTTCCATTTCCAGTAGTGTTTTGGCAGTTTAAAGTGTCCCATCCAGGTACGTTCAGTACACTGAAATGTGAGTTTATCGAAATTATATGATTTATTTTGGTTCTCGGACACATTTCGACAGAGTGCTTGAAGTGTACAAGTGTGCGGTTTGGGACACACTCTGGATATCTGACATACTACTAGTCAGGTCCAGATTTTTAGCTTGTCAGAAAGTAGCTTAGGATCTCTTTCATTGAATTAGACTGGCATCATATAATAAAATGTTTGCTTCCAAAATTGCTGAAGTGGTACTCGTCATCTTAAACAAGTAGCCTTGTGGTCAGAATATTCAATAATGTTCATATTGAAAAGATAATACAACTGCATCCTGCATTTCTGTCTCTGCATATGAATAAATATATGTAATAACAATACAATGAAGATAATTACATCTTAGCCCATGTTTGCATTATTCACAAAGCAGCAGCAGTCTTGGCCCGGGGCAGCGAATGGTTCATTTAATTGATTTTGTCATGAAAAGAATTCCTAGGTTTTGTCTTAAGACGGATATTGCTTGGGGAATTGGACACACTAATGCTCAGCTATTGTGTCTTTGAATTCTGCCTTTAAGAGCTGACACTCTGTGATGTCTGCTTCTGGATCATTTCAGATGATGCTCGATTTATTTAGCATCCTTTTTGATCAGTGATCAGCCTGTGTTCTTTACCTATTGGCTCAAATATTATTCTTGAGGTTCATTGGAACTCTCAACCAATCAAAGCTGGATTCGCAAGGACATTTATGACATCTATGAGTTTGACTTGAAGTAAAAACGATGAACCACTGGGGTAAGATGAGAAGGAATTAGCAATCGATGGTCTAATTGATTCTGAAGGTGTTCGCTCAGGCCGAGGTCAAGCTCCCGGAGCTCAGAGAAAACACAGAGTTCAGACAGGAATACACCTCATGGTAGGAATTTATTCTCAGTCACTCTCAGAATTCACTCACCTACTCACTTATTCATTTAATCCACCTTCTACATGTTATAGAGAGTGAGAAATGTCTGACAGAGAGTACCAGAGTGGATTGAAAATTCCACTCTACCAACCGTATCATTCGCCTCCTGTGTGTGAAATACACATTTGGTCAGATAGTATTCGGCTTTCTTTCTTGCTTTCTTTCTTTCTTCCTGATTTATATTTACATTTGCATACTGAAGTTCTGGGTGGGTTGGATGGAGGCGGGGTGGGTTAGCTAAACTGTAACTTCAGGCAAAAGTAGCTGATGTTAGCATTCATCAATATGCAGTTTAAACAATCTAATTCAAAAACTCAGAAAGCAATAATGTCGAGTAAACAAGCTCTAGAGTTCTCTAATGTGGAATAGCATAACACACACACTCGATCAAAAACATAGAGTAATGCTGCACAAAATAACTTCCCCTGTTGGTCATGCCATGTTCGTAGTGTCTGACTTTGTGGGCTATTAAACAGCTGTGTCACCTAAGAGCTTCTGGTGAACACTTAATGAAATTGAAATCTTCTGTTATGCTTGTCAAAATCAGTGGTCAACTGATTCCTTGATTGTTTATTTCTGTCATAAATGCTAAATTCTCCTCTCCGGGGGTTCTGGGGTGTAGAAATACCAGCACATTTGTGACAGACTCTTCCATTTAGTTCTAAATTGAGTAAATGGCTCTGCAGTCATGCAGACACACAATTGCCATTTCCATTCCGTTTTTAGTCAATGACAGCTACGTCTTTTTCTGAGTCGGTGTGATTCATTAATCCTTGGATAATGCATTTCCTTTTGCCCAGCGTGTGGTCAAGTGTGACTTTTCGATTGAATGTGACATTCAATTGAATTTTGGAAGACGTTTTACTTTTTTAAAAGACTCATCATTGACAGACTATTGTGTGGCAGAACCTCGAACTATAATGACACCGCTGTGTATGGCAGAATAAAGCGATAATAAAACTGATTCAGACGTGACCTCTAACAATGTATTCTGTTATCCTCTTATAAGTCAAGCACAGTAAAACGGACATAGAACCTTTACAGATTCAAATTCAATACTTCATGAAGGGTATCTAACAAAGTATGAGGGATAAGAAAGTTTATCTTCTATATTTTATCTTTTTAGTTAGATAGCTTATCTTAATGATATAGTGGCATGTGAGAAGAGACTCAGACCTTCACAGAAGTCTCAAGTGAAAAGATTAAAAGCAGCAGTATTTTTATTTTGTTTTTAACTTTCCTAATAAGTTCTACAGTATGGACATTTTTCACCATTTTATGTTACTTTTTCATTACTGGATTATCTACATCCAGAAACAAAATTACTGTGAACTTTTCCTGTACTATAGTAGAACTGTGAGGATTTTGTCCAGGTCTGTCTATGAAATATGAATTATAAGTTGTTATTGTGTAATTAGAACTGATGCCTTACTGCACTTTTGCATATTAATATTATTAGCCTCTCTAATCTTAGTTAATGACAAAAGGTTAAAGCACTCAATTATATCCATTCTGTCATTCATTGATTTTCAGGTTGAAATCATGTAAACACCTCCTACACATGCTCGCAATGTGCTAGACATGCAAAATGTTTCATTTCCCAGCAAATTTTTGTGTAATTGTTTTTAACATTTTTTACAACATACTGGCACCAATCATGGAGCCATTACGATTCAGCCTTTGTGAATTCACTAATTGTGATTGGGCTTATGTTTCCTGATTCTAACAACAATAATATAACAGTAACTTTAATAATAAAATGTTCACTTGCTCTCATAAAGTAGGACAAGCTTGCAGAGCAAAATCAGTGGTGGTTTTCGTGGGGTGGGTTTGGTATGGGGTATAGCGGGTGCCCCTGTAAAAACAAGCTTCCTCCACGGCCCTACTGAATGAGGAGTGACAAGTGGACTGTTATTGGCCCCTCTAAGATTGCATTGCTACTGGCCCCAGTCTGGCCCTCTACTTTCAATGGTCTAGAACCGTCACTGAGCAAAATGTCTGCATAGCCTACACAATGTTTGTAATAAATCTGAAACTCAATCATGCTATTTTGAATAATATAAACGTAAATATAAAAAAATGACAAAGTTATTTATTATTATTATTATTTTATTGAGCCAGTTTTCTGAGGTCATTTTGAGTATCACCAGCAGAAGCGAATGTTAACGTACCACATACCACAGATACACCAGATTTGCTTTAAAACTAGTCAGATGAGCACTTTCACACAGACCCCACTGAAATAAACCAGCTTAGTTCAGCAGTTAGTCACTCACCAGCAGTACCAGGATGATGGATGGCCTTACACCCACAAGCAGGCAAAATATGCTAGCTTTATCAGCAAGACCAGCAAAATTTTGCTCTTTTAAACTTTAGATAGACTAAGTTGCCAGATCAGGACCAGACCAGCACGATCCGGCCCAAACCAGCCCGGGCTGACCGGCATGAAATTTAAGCTGCCATGAGCTGTTTCTTTCCCACAGGGGATAGAAGTGAAATAAAGCGGTAGTTCTTCTAAAACGTTCTTTCTAATTGTTCTTCAAATGTCAGAAAAGGTTACTATTTACACATTACATCTTTTCTTTATGTATTTCATTATTTTATTCAAATCTAGACCTTTGCTACCCGGAGGTCATTTGATTTTATCTTATTATAAGCATCCTGTAAACAATTCTTGTCCAGATATATTTGGACGCCTAGCCATTCGTTTGTTGAACAATTTCAAAGCAATTATAAATAATATTTAAACGAGACTATACCCTGTACTGTACCGGTGTCCTAGTAATATAGCGTTTTTAGAATAGGCTGCAGACCCTTCATGATCCGTCAGTATAATGAATGCATTAATGATTTGAGTTTCATTTTTATTTTCAAGGATTGGCTCAGGTCAGCAGCTTTTATAGTACATGAGGCGTTTACTTATGATCCATGAACTTTGTACCATGTAAGCAAGATGTTATTACTGTCACAATATGTGCATATAGATATGTAGTATACCCAATAATGTTTGTACTGCCCTGCTTCAGGGTCTGAACATGTTCTTAGCGTTCTTGTGTTGTCGTATGGTTCTTTGACCAGTAATCCTTTCAAGCACCACCTTTGTAAGGTTGATGCTGTTGGACCCTTGAGCAAGACTTTTAACCCTCAGTTACTCAGACTTTATACAGTAAGTGTACTGTGAATTGCTTAAATAAAGTTGTCTGCTAAATTAAACATATACAGTGTATCCTCTTTTAAAATAATCAGATTGGGTACTCCTAATCAGCTTTATTAATTTATGAATGAGTGCGCTGGTGCTTGTTTTTTAGACAGGCTCTGAACCTACAATGAGTTTGGCCAGAATAACAAGGTCGACCACCCCATTACCTGGACATAAGCTGACAGCACTTTGAGAGCAATCTTAGCAGAGATGTAAAGACACTCAAGCAGCACGATAGACACAGCAGGGTTTTGATACCACAAAGATTCAAGAGCCTGGGTTTAATGTTCAACCGAGGAAGCTGGCAGTGTTGATTTGGGCATATTTTCCCACGCACACACAAAACTTTCCTCATTGCACTTTTTTTTCCTCGAAAGATTTTTCAACCATTTAGACTTTTCAACACTGAATCTTTGACCTCCTTTGCTGGCCCTAATAAAGTCAAGTCAAGTCAACTTTATTTATATAGCGCTTTTCCAATAGATATTGTCTCAAAGCAACTTTACAAAATGCAGGACGAGATATAAACTGCAGATGATCACAGCTCTTCTAACTCATTAAACCACTGGGATGATATTTTAATTAACATGTACATACCACTTGCAGCATTTTGCATGTCTTTATCCAAAGTGAGTTACTGTTACGATGGGAAACCATTTTTGGAGCAACTGAGGGTTAAGGGCCTTGCTCAGGAGTCCAACAGTGGTCACTTGGGGCTTGAACCGATGACCATCTTGGCTTGTTTGCCCAGTTCCTTAACCACTAAACAATTACTACAATTTAACCTGTAGCTCATTGACATCAAAGTTGCTAATATAAAGTTTGGCAGCCTAAATCAAATGTTACATCCGGGTCTTAACAGTGGTGCAGTGCATTAGTGCGAGCTTAGCCAGCCATTTTTTGCACTATTTTGTCTAAACTCAGTGGAATCCACATTCCCAATTACCAGTGACTGACTATCAGAATTAGAATTATTCTAGCCCAAACTGAACTTTGTAGGATTTTAAATTTTAAAATGGCTTTAGTCTCATGCAGATTTAACTTAAAATTGGCTTTCTCAAAAGAGCGTTGCCATCTTGACTACACTTATACGAGTGAGCTCTCCACATCCTTGCATAAAAACTATGGACATCTGTAACCCTGAACAGATGATGTTCAGCTGCTCGACGGTGCTTATTACTTATGTTTCTATGCTCAGTTTCTTATTATTACACTGGCTGCGTTAAGATTTTCATTTGCTCAACTTCCTCTCCACTCCCAGCTTAACAAATGATCAGTTACTCTGGTTTTAATTGCCAGGTTGTTAAACGGCATCTTGGGGGGTCCACATGCAGCTGGTTGGGTGGTTTGCACCGAAATGCTTTATTCTTGTAATCAACAATAACAATTAGCAGCTTTTCTGTTGTTTATTTTCTCTGCTGTGCACCGAGATTAAAGTGATTTTTTATTCTAAATATATATTCTCCACTCAAGTAAAGTTCAGTGGATGTTCAGTCCATTAAAACAGCTTCTTGTACGCTGCATGTTAGTCACGATTTGAGGAGCTGTTGTTATCGTCGGCGTCAAGACCCAGCTGTGTGCAAGATTCACGAATCACATTCATTATTATTCTTAATAAAGACCTTAATATAAAGCTTGATTGACAGTGGACATGTTTATTTTTCTTTTTAGCATGTAGCAAACACTTTTATTCCAAGCGACTTTTGTTCGCCTAGAGCTTGAACGTTTAGAATGTAAGCAAATTGATGTTTAGAAATTAGTTTGTTCACATGCCTATTTGTCTTTATAAGAAATTAGTCACGGTGTTACTTCTATGTTTACAACCCATCAATTTTTAGAACACAACAACAAAACACACAAAATGTCATTTTAACAACGATTTACCAGTCCCCCACATATACATTTTCTGCAGTTAGCAGATGCTTTTAAGCAAAGCGACTTACAATTACAATGTAACACCATTTTGAGCAACTGAGGCCAACAGTGGACATATTGCTGGTAGTGGGTCTGGAACCAGTGGTCTTTGAGTTGTACCTTAACCACTAAGCCATTAAATCCCCATTCACTCATACTTGACTATGACACTTGACCATGAGACGTGAAATTCAGCTTTATTACACAAGTATGTAGCAAGGTCAAGGACAGTCTCCACTACAGCATGCACTTCAAACCCTTAATTCAGGGACCTCAATTTCTTTGTTGTCAAAGACAGGTTATTTTAAACTCTTAATAGGTTATTTTTAATTTGCATGATTTATCAGACTTTGGTAGTTAAAATGTACATTTCTATATGCCTCATAAAAATATATATACGGATGAAGCGTGATTTTGTACTTGGTTGTTAATTAAAAAAAACTTCCTAACCAGTTGTTTCACAACCTACCACTGATCTGTACATGATGGCGAGATGAATTACCCAACTAATTAAATTAATCATCACTTTGTTTTGGAAATGAATACACACAGAGGGAAATTACCTTCATAAACATCGCTTATGTGTAATATAAAACCCGGTAAAATGTTTTTCATGATTTATGTAGATTTTTTTGTGTGAATTGAGCAATTGTTTACCAACGCAGCTGTAATTCACATCAGGATTTAGTCATTCATGTAAAGCCTCTGCCAGACGTTCATATTGAAGTTTGTTTAGTTTAGACTACAACAGTGTAGGAGTTCAGCCCACACACAGCACACCTGTGGTTCCAAGAGTTCCTGTGTGTATTTGCGTGAGTGTGTGTGTGTATATATGTGTGTGTAAACACATATGAGTGTGTGTGTGTGTGTGTAGTACCTCCTTGCCTTTGAGGCACGTTTGACCCCACCTGTGCTATTTTTTTTTATTTAGGTGGGTGTCATGCCGGAGCATTTACCGATACTTCAGAAGCACCGCCACCGCCATTCATTTTCCAGAACTTGTCTCACGCTCACCTTTCAAGTGACATTGTTTGGGTAAATCATATAGACTTTGAAGACAAAAAAAACTTGAAATGAAAAGAAAGAGGGTTTCTGCGTTTTTTTTGACAGATTGATGGTAGTGGTTGCAAACAATCCTGCTGTGTGTTGTAGAGCTGGCATATTGAGTGTTGGCACCAACCGTGCGGGCAGACTAAACATGTTCAGGGCAGCCAAAATGAGAAAACAATAAAAGTCAAAAGATACCTATAGAAGAAAAAGAGGAGGGTTGTTTGTCTTTTTTTGCCCACCTGCTTCTAAGGTGTGGCCCCTTCTCAAGGGGACCAGTTTCATGCTCTGTAAGCTGATTGGCTCTTACAGGACTGCATTCTTCCATAGACACATCATGATCTATACTGGAGAATTCCGCCAAAAGTGTTGTCCTTTCTGAATGCAGTGTTCTCTCAAACGGAAAAAGTGGTGCAAATGCAGTTCATTTGAGTAGCTGTACTCTACCACAAAATTTTACCCCCCTCCGCCCAACCCCCGACACCCACACCTACACCCACAAGTTTCACTAAGGTCGCCACAGTGGATTGTTATTCGGATTACTGAATTGGCATTGCTTTCACTCAAGATGCCCTTCATGACACAACCTTGCTTATTTATCCAGGGTTGGGACGAACATTACAGTGCACTGACTAGGTACCCACTGTATAGGGTAGTTCAGTGTCTCCAGTTGACATGGCTGTATGTTTTTGGACTGTAGGGGAAACCGAAGCTCCTGAAAGAAACCTTCATAGACGCATTCCAAAAGAGGTAGCCATGATTTATCCTTACTGGCAGTTTTAATCTAAAAATCACTCAACAGAAGCTTTGGGGAAATCATTTGAGATTCTATGTTGATGTAAAATTGGACGGGCAAAGCAGAAAGTGAGAGCATGAGGACAAAACATCCCCACAAGTACAGAAATCACGAAAGCGCCAAAACATCGTCTGTGCCTCTGTGTTTATTGTGCCTTTCACTTGAAGTCAGTGAAACCAAGAGTCAGATAAAAAAGGACATGAGTAAAAATGAAATGTTTTGACTCTTCTTATGTTAGTCATCTTTTTCTCTGAAGCGTCCATGACCTGTTAGAGAAAGTGTTTGGGAATACCCCTTAATCTGCATATAGTTACATCCTTACTCTGTGGGTCTGATTGTGTATTTATGTTTTTGCATTTGATTTAATGTATTCTGATGTAAAACATTACAGATACTTTATTAATGGAAATTACCAAAAAAATCCATTTTAAAATTAAGAAACATTCTAAATGTTCCCATTTCAGACCAGGATCTGTAAACATCCCACTGTACTTCTCAGAGGTTGAGAATGAAGCTGTGTTGGTCCAGGGTCTGGTTGTTGACTGCTCTCAGAGTTTGAGAATTGCTACTCCAACTTTCACAGAGCCTTGTTTATAATGCCACAGACTCCAGAGTATTATTATGCCAGGTTGCCAATGTTGGGTCCATGATCTTATATATTAATGGAACCCATCTCCTAAAATTATGTTTATACGTCCAAGCCAGATCTGTTGCTAACAGGTGTGTAAAACAAATACACTAAAACTATTCACATGCTTCACATTTGTACTATAAAGTCCAGCCCTATAAAGATGTAATAAAAGTTGAGTGTGAGGTAACGAAATCGGTCACAATATTGTAGCGTAGCAGCTTTTAGATGTCTTATTAGAATCCTCTTTACTGAGACAGAGGCCTATGACAGTAAGAACGTTTTCAAACACACCCAGGTTTATCTTCATTTTGGTCTACATAGGTCTTGCAATGAAAATAGTTTGATTTATGAAGGTTATAAATAAGTTTTATGCTTTTATTTTTGTAAGCAGCAGAATAGTGTTATATCATCTCTACAGCCGCCTTCTAATAAAGCACTAACCGCAGACGATGATGTTATATATCAGTTTAAAAATTTGCAGTTTCATCTTGTAGAGTTTACAATCTTAACCACTAAGAAAGAAACTTGAGTCCTGATCACAACTTCACAAGCTCCAGACTCGCCCTGGCCCAAATCAAGACCTTCAGCCAGGTTGCCAATGTTGGGTCTTTGCCCAACACCTTTAACCCTCTATAGCTTTAGATTGTTCATCGTCAAATATAAGTCGCTCTAAATAAAAGCATTTCCTGAATGCTAAAGATGTAAATAATAATTTAAATGTTGTAAAGAGTAATAAATGACCATTTATTGTGTGCACTTAACCAGTAACTGAATAAGATCTTTATCTCTTTACATAGCAGAGGTTTGGTCTCGTGGATACTTTAACGCTCCAGGATATGACATATCCCCCCACCACCTGGCCCACACTTCTTACTTGTTGCCAGTGCCAATCCAAACATGGCATCTTGGACAAAAAACTTTCTTTAAAAACAAAGACTTGCTTTAAATACATCGGCATGGTGAATCAAAATCTGGATTTTTATTTCTGAAGTAATACTGGTAGAATGGTTCAGCCTGTTTGAGTTGTCGGATTTAACCTCCTACACAAAAGTTGTCAGACTTGACAGTTTATTCGTCTTTTGCAAAGACACACAACTGCACCAAGGGACACGGTTTGGTAAAGATTTCACAACATGAAAACCTCAAATAAAAAAAATAAAAATCTTACAGTGCTTCAGCTACAAGGCTAAGCCTCATTTTCTTTGGTTGCATTTGGGAGTTTGTGTAGGCAGGTTGAGGGGTTGCTAATGGAATTAGCCTGGATGAACTGTAAATACTTTTTAAAAATGCGCTTCATGAAAAGTCTATTTGCCATTTCATTTCAGTTGGGCTTTGACTACTTCTTTCCCTCTCTTTCTTTCGATGGAGTATCTTGCAGTGACCTAATACCAATGTAAAAGCTTTTAAATCCTTCTTAACTTGATCACGGTTGGTCTAGAGTCTATCAGTTACCTACTGCAAACTTATTAGCTTGTATTTAGGGGATGATATGAAACTCCTCACAGGTCCCTATGACCTGGAGGGCAGTATATTATAATATATTATTGGAGGGCAGTATATTATGATATATTATTGGAGGGCAGTATATTATGATGTATTATTGGAGGGCAGTATGTTATGATATATTATTGGTAGTTTATATTACATGGTTCCTTTTCCATCCAATTGTATTTGTATTCATTTATTTATATATGGTGAGGGGGGACCTTCTTAAAATAGATCCTTATCAACTGTACGACTCACTTTGGCTGTATTAAACAATTTTTAATAATTGACAGAAAATGAATGGATGAGTACATATTGGATTAAATTAACATAAATAGGATTAAAGCCTCAAAAATAAAATGAAATCATCAACTTCAAATGAAATTGCACCTAATGCATTTCATTATAACTTTTATCAAAGTAATCATTCTACATAAAGCTATGCTAACTATGCTGGGACTTAAGTCTTCATTCATTTAGTAATGTCATGTAAACCACTCCCATGATGTGAACTATTAGTAATACGTCACAACCACATGCTAAGCAAGTTAAAATGTTAGAAATGCAGGCCTTGTTCTTATGCTCATGGTATGCAACATGCCAGACAAAAATAACATTTCTGTTGTTCTTGATAAATGTTGGGCGTAGTTGTTTTCAGATAATACACAGAAATAGTCCATTTCATAATGCTTTAAAATTTTAACTAAAAAAAGTTTAATCTTGGTTGTGGCAGTTTATGTCTTTGGGCTTGGTGGGCACTGTACATTGACCCTAAATTCTGACCCTAGCTGTCTAATCAGTTGGAATATACAAAGAAGGAATTGTGTTTTATTGTACCTATGTGTGTATATTTGACTGATTAAATAGTTTGGCATCAGCTTTGTCACATTACGATGGCCATGAACCTTTTATTCAGACCCTTAGTCTGGACCAAAGTAAGGAAGGCTTTCGTGCAGCTCTCTTTTTGGACCACATCTGAGTATAAGGCCCCCTGCCTAATAGTATGGGCCTTTGTCTTTAGTTTAATGTGCGCCTTTTGCAGGATGACCAGCTGCCCAACTTGACTGGTCCTGCTTTTGTTTGGAGGAAGTGGTTCTGTCAGGATATCTTAAGCATCAAGGGGCTGTAGCTAAGTGATCCCCCTTTTTCAGTACCTCTGGACTGACCCTGGATGTCTCGATTGCCATCTGCTCTGTCTTTTGCACCTGGCACAACTGGCCCTATGCTCTTCATACAACTGGCATCCTTGGGTCAAAATGGCCCTCCCTTTCTCAAAACATGAATGGCTCTCTTTTATATGCTCACAACAAATAGTTCCCCTAGGACACGGTTTCTGCGGGGGCAAAACACAGCGTTTTGTGTGAGTTCTCTGAATTTAGGCTTGCCTCTCATGCCGCATTTTGTTTTTCTTTCCATTTTCCAGTCGGCTGCTGTCGGCTTGCACTGCTATCAGCAAAGTAGGAATGAAAGAAACTACGACCAACCTCCAACGAATGCTAATAAGCTGTTACTTCCCAATAGCAAAAAAGCTGCACCATGCTGATGACAGATATTAATGAATCAAAGTATGAGTGTAAGCATAATTATGTACTTTCAGTTCATCTTTTGCAAGATAAATTATTCACCCGCTTGGGCACAGGAAGTACTGACTTGGGTCTGTCCAACATTAAAACATGTATTTGGCTGGTTAAGTGCCCAGTGTATGGTCTACTAGGGTTTATCATCTGTGAGCTACACTCAACCATTATGCTTTAATCCAGGGGTCGGGAACCTATGGCCCCCGAGCCAGATGTGGCTCTTTCAGTGGCTGCATCTGGCTCACAGGCAAATCTTTAATAAAAAATGATATCGTTAAAAATATAAAACATTCTCATGTATTTCAATCCATTCATTTACTACTGCGCATGTTCATGATTGCGGGT
>JAOTRQ010051405.1:0-15162 GCA_028565875.1 Hoplisoma paleatum | reverse complement strand
CTCCCACCTTCACCACTTCACACCTAAATATTGACGTGTGTAAAACCTTTTTCCTTTTTTTGGTTTTGAAGATGTTAGAATCGATGCTCTCACATAATTACATCCAGCCAGGTTCACAATGTCCCAGAATCCTTTCTTCCCCATCATCTTTAATCTCCATCACACAGATCTTGTTTAAACCTTCATGCTAATTATCTCAATTAATCAGGAAAAGCATCCAGCACACACACGCGCACACACACACACACACACACACACACACACATACACAGCAGTAACAGTACCAGCCGCTCACCAGCCGATTCTGTTTCACATCCCTGTAGCAGTGGATCCGACCTTGGGGGCGACCTTGAAGCGGTCAGGGGCCTTTGATGGGCCAAACGGAGTGTTGCAGAATCACACACACACACACACACACACACACACACACACACACACACACACACACACACACACACACACATTCCTTTGACATGCCCTCACTGGTTTTTATTGTTATTTAATTGGTTGTTATTATTAGGTTGGTCAGTCAAGTGGATGGATAATTGGTTGGTTGGATGGAGGATTGGATGGTTGGTTGGATACAGGGAACGGATGGATGGAGGGATGAAAACTTTACTCTCACTGCAGGGTAACAATGCAGTACCGACTGGTTGGTTGGTTGGTTGGATGGATGGATACTCTTAGTAGGCGGTAACGGATTGATGGATGGACTGATGGATGAGTAGGTGGTTGAAACCTCAGTAGAGGGTAACAGAATGCAGGACAGATTGATGGATGGTTGGATGGATGGACCCATGGATTAATGGATGGATGGATGGATTGATGGATGGATGGGTGGGTGGTTGGAAGCTTTATTCTCAGGAACAGAATGCAGTACAGATTGGTGAAGGGATGGATGGATGGATTGGTGGATGGATGGTAGAAACTATTCTCAGTCGAGGTTAACAGAATGCAGTACAGATTGGTGGATGGATGTATTGGTGGGTGGGTGGATGGATGGATGGATTGATGGATGGATGGAAGCTTTATTCTCCGGAACAGAATGCAGTACAGATTGGTGGATGGATGGATGGATGGTAGGTAGAAACTTTATTCTCAGTAGAGGTTAACAGAATGCAGTACAGATTGGTGGATGTATGTATGTATGGATTGGTGGATGGATGGATTGGTGGGTGGGTTAATTGGATGGATTTATGGATGGATGGAAGCTTTATTCTCCGGAAAAGAATGCAGTACAGATTGGTGGATGTATGTATGTATGTATGGATTGATGGATGGATGGATGGATGGATGGATGGATGGATGGATTGGTGGGTGGGTGGGTGGATGGATGGATTGATGGATGGATGGAAGCTTTATTCTCCGGAACAGAATTCAGTACAGATTGGTGGATTGATGGATGGATGGAAGCTTTATTCTCCGGAACAGAATGCAGTACAGATTGGTGGATGGATGGTTGGATTGATGGATGGATGGGTGGAAGCTTTATTCTCCAGAACAGAATACAGTACAGATGGGTGGATGGTTAGATAGATGGATGGATGGTAGAAACCTTATTCCAGTAGAGTTTAACAGAATGCAGTACAGGTTGATGGATGGACGGATGGATGTAAACTTTATTCTCAGGAACAGATTTCAGTACTCTTTACTTTTACTCAGATCTTGTATTTCAGGCTCTTTTTTAGCTGCAGGAGCTGAAAAACATTTGAGAAACAGGCAGACAGAAGCTGGCGCGCGGTGATAATGGATAAGCATTGATTATCCGTATCTTTAGGGCCACGTGTTCGTCTTCAGCGCTTGATTGCGAGCGTTCCAGCGTCACTCCGCTTTCATTTCCCGACGGTCTCGAGAGTCCAGGACGAAGAAGACCGAAGAACAACCCCCCCCCCCCCCCAACACCCCCAAAATAAAAAAATAAAATAAAAAACAGTATAAAAGAGTTCAGCACACCACTTCCATCCCCGATCCTACATCCCGACCCCTTCTGCACACGCTCAGTCTGATCCGGACTAAAGTCTGATACCAATTAGGATCGAATCATTTCACCCGACTCCTTTCAGCCGCTCCTAAAACTTCATAAGTCAGGATGTTATAATGCTCCCCCCCCAACCCCCACCCCCCTCGATAAACAGCATCACGGAGTCTATTAATGTCCTCACGCTCATTAGATCACCAATTAACATGAGACTGGTATCGATTTCACACGGACCTTAATGAGTTCCAGACCGTAAAGCTAATTATTCCCTAAAATGTGCGCCATTCATTCTCTCGCCCGCCGTGCGGTCCGTGTAGGAATTGGCATCCGTAGGAGATCTCGCCAGCGTCGAAATTAGCGCTAATTGAAACGCTTCTCGTAGCGCAGGACTTCTCAAACTTTCTTTTGTTTTCTTACTGGTCCATAAAACGATGGAAAACGCTGCTTTTACATACAATAAGCTGCACCGGATTTACCGGTTATAACAGATTATAACGTTCCAGACAGAGATCAGACGCTTGTGGATCGAAAACGAAAAAGTGGCTTCATTCTAAAGAGCAGAAATGAGATGGAAGAGGAAACCGGGAACAGAACACAAGTCCAAAAACCAGAATATTCACACAGTAAACAAGCCGGTAGAATATAACCACAAGATCTAGAAGCTTCTGTAAATCACTGACACAACAACAACAACACAAACAATGAAAGTGTTTAAATACGGTCGATTATAAACAACCGTAAACGGTTAAATTAGAAACTCGAGACGCCAGACGGAGAGACTGAAACATGTGATCGACACAGATGAGGTGCATTCTGGGAGTTGTGGTGCACTGCAGGTGGAGTGAGTTCACTTGTGTTGATCTAGACGGTGAGAAAGCGAGTCAGGAAACGACAAAAGTGACAGACGTGATCCATCAAATACACCCCGAAGTCCCGAATACAGGAACCGTAAACAATCCTCCAACAATCCAACAACCGGTGCAGCTTCAGAGCTTAAACAAAGTGGTACTGAAATATTTGAACAGATTTACCGCCGTGTAGCAGATCAAATCATCTACACACACACACACACACACACACACAATCTGTTTATCACAACACATCAGTCTGAGGTCAGTAAACACAAACAGAATTGATACAGAAGATGCAGCGGATTATTAAGACGATTTATTAAAAAAATTTACGATTTTTAAGTGCGACTTATCGTCTTAAAAATGACACCATCCATCCTAAAACACGAGTTTAAAGTTGTTCAGATCTGTGATTTGCTGAACTGCGACTCGGCGGCGGTCCGGCGGTTCTGCAGCTTGGACGGAGTAACGAAAGATGTGTTTCATTACAGAAAAGATGGAGATGACAACGTCAGACCTGTTATTATCCACCGTGCCATTCTGGGCTCGGTTGAGAGGATGATCGCCATCCTGACAGAAAACTACGCGGGAAAATGGTGCGTTTATCAGCGTCCGAAAAGCTTTTCTCCTAGTGGGACGTCGCTCTTTTATTCATGTTAGATTAATTTTTTTTAAAGGCCGCTGTGGTTATCTCCTCGTCAAGTCATGATCGTGCCTGTTAATCCGTCCCTCGAGGAATATGCCACTAAGGTAAGAACAACTCCAATTCTGGAAATGTGTGTGTCCATCAAGCACGTCGTGTCCACAGTCGTTTTTATTTATTTATCGATCATATTAAGGTCCTGTTTTATTTACTTATCGATAACCGTGACGGGAAACGTTCCTTCATTCACCACACAAGTTTCAAACAATACACGATACACAAATCACAATCAAACACACACAATCATGGACGATTTGGTCTCTTTTATTGGCCTTACCTGGGGGTTTTTTTGGACCGTGGGAGGAGACCGGAGTAACACCCATGCGAGGACACTGGGAGGAAAGCGAGAACTCCGCACGGGAATGAGAACGTCTATTCAGGACGAAGATTAAATATTGAACACAAATCTAGAACCTCATTGAATGGGTGGAGTTGTGTCACAGAAGTCCCGGGTTCGTTTGCTGGGTCGGCGGGTCGGTGGCCCTGGCAGAAGCACCCAAGGGTCCAACCTAACAAGCAGAAACTCTTTTATTAGTGACATTAATGCTTTGATTTTATCTTTAGGAGCATGAATAAGCGACACTTGTGTACGTCAGTGTTGGTCAGATTCACATGAACATGTGATGATGGAGGTTCTCTATCCATGATTCACGGCACATTGTGTCTCTTCTGTAGGTGTGTAAGCAGTTTGTGGAGGCGGGTTTCATGGCGGATGCAGATTTGGACCCGAGCTGCCTTCTGAACAAGAAGATCCGTAACGCTCAGCTCGCCCAGTACAACTTCATTCTGGGTAAGAAAAGCAACTGGTTATTTTTAGCACAAGTCCCGGGTTCGGTGTTTTCTGTGCTGCATTTGCATGTTCTTCCCGTGCCAGTGTGGGGTTTCCTCCGAATACTCCGGTTTCCTCCCACAGTCCAAAGACATGCACTAGATTGATCGGAGATGTCCTATAGATACACATGATCCACGTAGCCATAGGGATTGGAGAAAGACCAGCAACTGAGGCACTCTGGGGATCAGTAGCGGTCCACAGAGCACCAAAGAGTCGGGTTCGACTGGAAACGGGTACACACACACACACACACTCACACATCCATTTCTACAAACAATACCAAAAGTATTAGGACACCCCCTCTTATTTGTGAAAGCGTCAGTAATTAAGAGGTGCAATGATACGGTTTTCGGTGCTGTTTGCATGTTCTCCTTGTGTCTGTGTGGGTTTAATGGTTTAATGTACTGTGTGTGTGTGTGTGTGTGTGTGTGTGTGTGTGTGTGTGTGTGTTTCGTGTTCACACTGCGGTGACTCTTCATCTCATTTGCAGTTTGAAATGCGTGTCTGCTGTTACACCAACTGTTGCACCTCCAGAGCAGCTGCAGCGGTGCCCGTTGTGGTGACGCCGTTTATTTGTTTTCTCTCCTTGTTCTTGTTTTGCTTGGCAGTGGTCGGCGAGAAGGAGAAAAGCACAAACGGCGTGAATGTGCGCACGAGAGACAACAAGGTCCACGGAGAGCTGAGCGTCCCCGAGGTTCTGGCTCGACTCGGACTGTTGAAACAGTCACGCTGCAAGAACGCAGAGGAAGTGTTCTAAACACTACAGGGGCCCCATCTCCTGGCCCCTAGCCACTTCTGCTGTTGTATCTTGTTGAGAAGGGGTATTTTTTTGTTCTGGCAGGTTTTCATTCGTAAAATAAAAAGAAGTCGATGGATGGATTTCATTAAAGTTTAAAAGAAAGTAGAAGGCTGGAGAAGTATAGGTCAGGTGCATGCTGGGATCGTCCAGATCTCATTATTTATTCCCACCACGTTTCTACAGAGTAACGTCCAGCTTTTTAATACCAGTCTGAAGCCTGAAGTAATATTTATTATCGGAACCAGCGGGATTAATGCAGTAACATGGTGGGGTCTCGATCATTTACCTTCAACAGACACAGAACACACTTTGAAATGATCGTTATTTTATTTATCGGTTTGTTTATTTATTTATTTATAATTTATCGGACCAGAACATCGAACATTGTTGATTTACTTTTCATCAAACACATCCATATATTGCAAAACGGAAATGTAAACTGCTTCTCTGTAAACTGTTTTCCAGATCTGTACCGAGAACTAATTCTCTCTTCAGTACCAGTAACACAAGTAGCTTCGTAGATTCATTAAACAAACAAACAAACAAAAATATTTAAACATGATATCGGATTAAAATTGTGCACCATTGATTTATGTCAAATGGATGCTAAAGTTTTATTTTAAATCAGTAAACTGGTTGCAACTCGACCGAATATTCAGATGTGTGACATCATTACGGCCTTAAAGTGTCATTTACATTTCCTGACCACCGAATTATTTATACAATATTTAGATGCATTTTGTGTACACAGCTACTTTTCAATTCACAATGCATGTTGGTCTTTCTTAACAAACATTCTTACAACAGGGTGGGGTGTTATATATTTAAAATGCTATTCTGCACACACAGCATGGCGTTAAGGTCGAGGATCGGCGTCCTGGCGCCTTTACTGCTCCACCGATACGTTTCGTTCTCTCCTTCACAACAAAACATGGGATATAGTTAATAATTGTGTACCCACCTCGATAAAAATAATCCACGCACAAGGTTGAATCTAATAAAGTGGTTAGTGAATAATCATTCTGTGGCTGGTTTGGACGGACGTTGAATGACCTGAACGCTTGTGAATGTGATGATGGTGATGGAAAAATGATAAGTTCAGTGCTGATATGACTTCTGGTCAATTGTGAAGAATAAACCTTTTGGAAGCAAGAGTTGTATGTATTGTATTTGTGTTTAAACTCAGGTGTGTGTGTGTGTGGGGGGGGGATTAACATCAGAAATATTGAGTGAATCATGGCAGGATGAGCACCAGTTGAAAACAACGGGCCGAAAGCAGGACTGCACTGGCACAAATGAATCACCGACCAGCTCGAACTGGTTTACTCACACTCACAGTGTTAATGCACGATGCCGCAAATGTGGGTATCGATACAAACTAAGTATCGCCGATACCGATACTGACAAACAACATGCACTAAATATTGTAAGAGGTTATAAAAATACACTCTTTACATTATGGAATTTACTTAACTGAACGTAACTAAACTTTAACGTTGAGGTAGTAGATACAGATAAAAATAATTGCACAAAAAAGCATCATTTTAAAAGCATTAATGAATCTTTTTGGTGTGTTTGTAGTGTTTGTGTTTATTACGATTGCTTGCAGGGGGGAAAAGAAGCTTTTAAAGAGTCGAAGTGTGACACACTGGGCTACACTAAACACCTGAACAGGTCACCAGTCTGTTACAGGGTACAGAGACAAACCCATGCAGACACGTGGAGAACATGCAAACTCCACACAGAAAGCTTCGAAAGCTTTTTGCATATCTTGGTGCCCTTATATAATGAATGCATTCATTAATAATTGTTTACTTAAAAGGTTTATTACTAGGACAGAACAATTAAGAATCCATGTACACTACACACTAGATTGATTCATATCTCCTTTCCTACTTATATTCATTGACTGGTCTCGGATTGGACAGTCGTATTTGCCAATCACCGTGTCAACCAATCGCAACGCAAGAGGCGGGACTTAGGCATACGGATGCTAAATTAACGACATGGATGCTAACCGCTTTTATGAGATCTTTGAAAGAGGACGCGGCGTCATGAAGAAATATGGATTCTTAATTTTGCTCCTCACTAATATTTTCTTTAGATCTGCAGAAGGTATGAATAACATTTATAATCATGTGTGTGTGTGTGTGTTTGTTTCGAACCACTGATCACCAAGATAACTCGCTAGCATAGCCACAACGTAATAACGCTAGCGTTAGCATTGTCGGGCCGTATCTTAAATTGCTTTGTAGGCGGTATAGCTAGTGCACTAACTAGTACTTAATATGTATTTATCGTAACGTTAACCTAGGGCACTATTTTTAGGATCGAACAGTTATTAGGATTCGGCCCTTAATGCTGCTCTTTCTGTCGAAATTGTTTATAACGATCGAATGGACGTCTTTTTAATTGTGTTTAATTGTTTTATTGTGTCAGATAACAAATTATTATACATATATTAGTTTTATTATATTTACAAACGGCCAAGCTAGGCTGTATAACACATTTTGTCTAAATTTCCTGGGTCATTAGCTTATTTATTTAAACACCTGTTGTTATTAATATTTATAATAATAATAATTATTATTAACTTTCTTAAATAATTACTTTATAATTACTTTTCTGTTCTGTGTGCACGTTTGTAGTGAAAGTAGTCATTCCCTACATATGATTGTGCCTCGATGTACCATTTAAAAGCATTTATTGTTCGATATCTGTCATTTGAAGTCTACAAACTTTCTCACTCGTTGCCGTTTCGGAGTGTAAACACAAACGTACCGGAACCCTCTGACACCCGACGCCCCCTAGCATCGTGGTGGTGAATTACTCTGCAGTGATTTGATCTTGGCACAGAAAAGGACTGTGTTGAGTCGAACACAGAAGTATAAATCAGCCTGAACTGTATTAACACTTGTATTGTTGTTTATCTTCAGCGTGTGTATTTATATGTACTAACGCGTCTTTCTTTCCTGGCCAGGGTACCTGACCTCTGCACACGTGGCTCAGGAACCGTCGTACACGCCTCAGCACAGTCCAGCCATACCCAGTCCGGTCGCGTCAACAGTGTCGGCAGTGTCGGGTAACGTGGCAGCATCGTAGTTTCTGATTTTGGCTTTACAAGTCTTTGCGTGTGTGTGTGTGTGTGTGTGTGTGTGTGTGTGTGTGAGCGTATGTGTGTGTGCGTGTGCATATTGTCCGTATCTGATATACACACGTATCTGATACTAACATGACTTGTAGCTTGTAAAGTACAGATCATTTAAAAACAGCACTGAAACCCCTAACTGCTCCCCGGGGGCGCCGTGGCTTGGGCTGCCCACCGCGCTCAAGTCATTCATCTCTGCAGGATGGAGACCTGTCAGTAGGAGGGTCTTGTACAAAAACAGGGTGGATACCATTGAAGGAAAGTCTCGGCATCACCTGTCTAGATGATTTATTACTGTCTTAAACCAGTAATAAATTTGTACATCGTACAGTCTGTTGTCTGTTGTACCACTGCTCAGCATTTCCTCAATGTTCTAATATGTGAAATCTATCTGAACTTGTTTTGCTCAAATTTCTTTCAGAACCTCCAGCCGCTGATGAGAATCACACCGCCTTGTGTCCCAGCGGAGGCGACTGCACGAAATTACCGTCTGACTGCTTCACCTGCGGCTATAATTACAACTGCAGCTACGGCAAGCCGGCAAATTTCACCTGCGCCATCAAACCAGGAGTGCATTGTGTGGTTCGTATTCTATACAGCGTTTCATTCCTCCGGCCTTTAGTGCAGAAATTCATTTCCTTTTATGTTTAAAACAAAGGTATTGAATTGTAATTGATTGGAATTGATTGGGGTGTATTAGTCACAGGAGTCGCTAATAAATCGACAACGTAAAGGAAATTTCGATTCTTGCGTCTGCACCAGTGGTGTAGTGGCGCTGTAGCATCGTCTCCTCACGGTGAGATGTCCCGGGTTCAGGGTGCGGAGTTTGCGTGTCCTTACATAGCTTTACACGCGTGGGTTCCTAAAAACATTCATGTGAGGCAAATCGAAGATACTTTGATAAATTGTCCATGATTGTTAAAATATCAATGAGTGTTAAACCTAAAGTGTAAAAGACATGAAGTTAAACGGTAAATAAATAATAAATACGCTTTCATACAATAGTGGCTGTTATAGCCACTCGCTGCACATTCACATATTTAAAAACAAAACAGGCATTAGCTCTTTTAACCAAAGCTGGTTGGGGCCAGTCGTAGCCTAGTCCTCAAGGTACAGAATTAATAATCCAAAGGACGCCGGTTCAAACCCAAGCAATGCTAGTTTGTCGCTGTTAGGCCCTTGAGCAAGGCCCTTAACCCTCAATCGCTCAAACTGTTACTGTAATGTAAGTCGCTCTGTATCAAAAGCATCTGTTAAATCCTGAAAATGTAAACGTAAATATTGTTTTGTGTTGTAAATACAGTTTAAGCAGTTGTCGGGATTTAAACCAATATCCTCTTGTTTTATTTCCAGTCGCTCTGTCCACTAGGATAGCACATTATAGTTTATAGTTTTTGTAAGGTAGAGAGATACGAAGTGCTGGTGTGGTGACGGGAATCATAATGTAAGGCAGAGTGTCGCTAGCACCAGCGCAAGCACGCGTCCTGCAGAGCTCATGATGATCCCTCCTCTTGTGTGCTGTGTGATTTCAGGACGGCGCTAAGCAACCGCAGACGATCTTTAATCTGACGGTGGACTGTCAGTTCTGTTGGCAGCTTGATCCATCGCAGTACCAGTGCAACATCTCCACCACCTGCATGACCATCTCCTGCCCCCGCAAGCGCTACAACACTACCTGCAAGGTCCTGGACCACGTCAACTGCCTGGGTATGGAGTCCAGCTAGGTGTAGATCAAGAGATAGATGATTATGATGGTGGTGATGATAAAATATCATTATGTAGTACATGTACCGGGTAACAAAATGCATTTACCATTATTATAAAAAAAATGTAATGGTCTAAATGAGTTCAGGTAGTGTTCTAACAACAACAGGATTCAGAACAGATTATATCGGTATGTATTTTTATAATAATAACAGTAGTGATGATGCAGTAATGATGCAAGTGTAAGTGGGTGCACAGATTCATCAAGTGAGCACGACACGGGACCAATACATCACACTATCATGACCACTTTCTACATGAGACGTGGAAGACACCCTAGTGGTCAGGGTACAGGTACAGGAGTAGTATTCCAATCCTCCGCGATATAAAATCTTTTTCATCACTTTTAGACGACGATTCATTTGATCTAAAAACATGTCGAGCAACACGATGAGCTGGAGGCCAGAGAAATAACACGAGTGGTTTTTAATCGAGCGTTTAAAAGCTCTTTTTATTTAAATAAAGAATAGAAGTGTGTTGAGTCTGACCTTGTGGTGTTAATGGTGCCGGATAGCAAATGAAGAATAAAAAGATTTCTTAGGCTGTCGAAGCGTCGAGTAAATAGAGACGATGAGTTGATGCGCTGATGCGCTTTTGGTGTCTGAGTATTTAAACTGAAGTAAACGAACATGTTGTTAAGGCTTTTGTTTAATAATATAATGATTTTTTACAGCCATCAAAATAATAAAAAATACATTTTATTAGTAGGGTGACATTGTGGCTTAGTCATTAACACTGTTGTCTCATAACAAGAAGTCCTGGGCTTGATTTGGAATCTCAGCGGTAGTGTGTTAGTGTACGTCAGTGTGCCCCACCCCCAGCCCCCGACACACACACAAACAGAACTGAGAAATTTGCAGTCGTGGTATTTATACTTTCTTTATTCCAGCTGTTCAGCTCTTTGTCGAGCTCTGTGGGATTTTCTTTAGTATTAAAATCGTTTCGTCAGCGCGTTCACGTCTGTCGTATCTCTCCGGTGTACGGCGGTGCAGCGCGGTGTTCCCCGGCGCCACTAACAATTCATTCAGACGAGCTCAAGGTGACAAAAGTAAAGCGAGTAAAAATATCACACTCGAGTTCTGAAGGAGCTTCTAAAAAGCTTCATCATTCAGACCCAGAAGATTTAATGCAATAATCTGTGAGTTCATCTCGCTGTCGAAAAGGGTACGTGTAGAGTAGTTGAGTGAACGAGTAGATGAGTGAACGAGTAGCTGAGTGAACGAGTAGATGAGTGAACGAGTAGCTGAGTGAACGAGTAGCTGAGTGAACGAGTAGATGAGTGAACGAGTAGATGAGAAGATGAGTAAACAAATATCTGAATAGGTGAGAAAACGAGTAGCTGAGTGAACGAGTAGCTGAGTGAACGAGTAGCTGAGTGAACGAGTAGATGAGTGGACGAGTAGATGAGTGGACGAGTAGATGAGTGGACGAGTAAATGAATAGATGAGTGAACGAGTAGATCAGTCAGTAGTTGCTTCTGAGGTCACACAGATTTCCAGTAAGCTGATGTTGGCGTCCACATACTTTTGGCTGTATCATGTCTGATTTTCTGTTGTATAAACTTCCTCTTCCGAACAGGAAACCGGACGTTCCCGAAGCGTCTCTTCTGTAACTGGACCGGAGGATATAAGTGGTCCACCGCGCTGACGCTCAGGTAAATCGGCTGCCTCCTCACACACGTCTCAGATCTCCTCAGCTTCCTCATTTTTGATCTTTCGTTGTGTTTGATGTCTCGTCCCTGCTGCGTCCGCCCCCAGCATCACCCTGGGCGGGTTCGGGGCCGACCGCTTCTACCTGGGGCAGTGGAGAGAAGGACTGGGGAAGCTCTTCAGTTTCGGAGGCCTGGGCATCTGGACCCTGATCGACGTCCTGCTCATCGCCGTGGGATACGTCGGTCCCGCTGACGGCTCGCTGTACATCTGATCGGCACCAATAGACTCGACTCGACACGCTCTTCCTAACACTCTGGATTGAACCGGAATTTTTGGATGCGACTGTATCGAACCGGACCGGATCATCGGAGGTGATCGGGTGCGACAAATCGTCCTTCACCAGCTCGTTCTGCGCACGCGAACGACCTCCGTTATTATTCTCCACACCGTGTTGAAAGTGGTCCTCGTGTAGCGCCGCCCGCCAGGTCTCCGGTCCTGTCAGTGTACAGATGTTAACGTCCAGATGTTCAAAGCGCTACTGAACACACACCGCTCTGCGACGAGGCGCCGTAACCGCATCAGTCCAGCAAATAAACACCGTACGTTTACTCAGCTCCTACTTTCTACAGTCGGCGAGTGTGTTCACGTTCATCTAGAGCTCATCACTCTGTCAGGTGTGTGTGTGTGTGTGTGTGTACGTACATATTTTTGTCTACACATCGATGACTTTTGTGTTATTTATTATTTGTTTGTTTCTTTCCATGTAAGTTGATGATAATAAATCTCGTGATTTCTTTGGTTTCTGCTTCTACTGAGTATTTTACATTTTACAGTCTAAGCAGTCGGTGGTTAATTGTCTTGCTCCGGGGTCCAACAGTGGCAACCCAGATTATGGTGGCGTCCGAATCATCAACCTTCTGGTAACCAGTCCAGAACTTTAACCGCTAGCCTACAGCTAAATACAGACTTGCTATGTATAAATGCAGGTATTTCCAACAGCAGCAACAATAGTGCTGACTGTTATAAAGGGCATGTTACACAGAGCACACGTTACACAGAGCACACGCTACACAGAGCACACGTTACACAGAGCACACGTTACACAGAGGACACGTTACACAGAGCACACGTTACACAGAGGACACGTTACACAGAGCACACGTTACACAGAGCACACGTTACACAGCACACGCTACACAGAGGACTAGTAACATGGAGCACACGTTACACAGAGGACACGTTACACAGAGCACACGTTACACAGAGCACACGTTACACAGAGGACACGTTACACATAGAGAAGATGTTACGTAGACGACTAGTAACATAGAGGACATGTTACACGGAGGGCATGCTACTGTGCGAACATGTTGCATAGTGGACTTGTTAGATGTCACGTTACATAGAGTACATGTTACATAGATGTGGCGTTACATAGAGTACATGTTACATAGATGTGGCGTTACATATTATACATGTTACACGGCTCTGACCAGGAGGAAGTGATTAAAAGAAACGAGATGAACTAAAGTTTCCTCTCTTGGTTCATCATGAGCTGGTACAGGATGCTGGTACTGCCTGGTAAACACACTGAAGTGTGTGTGTGTATGTGTGCGCGTGTGCGTTGGGGGTAATCCACCTCCTCTTCACCTCCACACTTCAGATCCTGGAGCAGCTTGTTTGTTTCTCTGCCAGCGTTTTTCTAACCGATTCTACAAAACCGACGATTCCGCCGTCTGATACTAGCGATGCTGCTGCTGCAGGATTTAACCTCCTAACACACACACGTCTCATCTATAACTGATCAACAACAACAACAACAACAAACAAATCCACTTTGTTTAGTGTGTAGTATAAATGTACTTTAGTGTCGTGTGCATGTGAGTGTATTTGTGTCTGTGTGTGTGTGTGTGTGTGTGTGTGTGTGTGTGAAAGAGTGTTTGTGTATTTTTGAGTGTGTGTGCGTATGTGTGTGCTTGTATTTTTATGTGAGTGTGTTTGTGTGAGAGTGTGTGTGTGTTTAAGAAAGTGAGATTGTGTGTGTGTGTGTGTAAATGAGTGTTTGTGTATTTTTGAGTGTTGTTGCATGTGTGTGTGTGTGTGTTTGAGAAATAGAGAGTGTGTGTGTGTTTATTAATAAAAACTTTTTTATACTGATGTTAGTAAACACCGGTTTGAATGTTCGTGTCGTCGTGGTGTCGCTTACGTAAGAAGGAGCAGAAATGATGTCACCTCACCTTCGCTCAGCATCACTTCCTCCTCCTCCTCCTCCTCCTCCTCCTCCTCCTCCTCCTCCGTCCCACACGCCGAGGAGCTCGGCGCTGCCGCACTGGGCTTTGTATCGGAGAACCACGAGACTCCGGATTAAATTTATCGTCTCTTTGTGTGCGACAAATCTACAATACCAACAATCACTTCTTTATGTTTACAGCATTTAGCAGACGTCTTTATCCAAAACGACTTACAATTCCAAGTAATCAAGGGTTAAGGGCCTTGCTCAGGGGCCCAACATTTGTTTATGCTTATTAATTTATTCACGTCACTCTACACTTTTTTAGCTAACATTCTGTAAACACGTCACTGTTATGAACAATTCCGTATCTTCACGTTTTGTACATGCATGTTTTTGGACTGTGAGAGGAAACCGGAGCGCAAATATGCAGACACAAGGAGAACATGCCAACTACTGATCCACACAGAAAGCCAGGAGTGCTGAAGCTATCGTGCCGCCCCTCAAAGGTGGTGGTAATGGGGATGGAACCGGCGACCTTCTGGTCTCTAACCTGATACCGCAACCACTAGGTCGTCACTGGCCAACTTTTCCCTCTAATACATCTAATCCAGACGTGTCTAAAGTCCGACCCGCGGGCCGACCGTGGCCCCTGTGTGGCCCACAGCCTCGTCACATTAAAAACAAATCTGCACTACATCTTTTGTTTTTCATTCGAGTCTCATAAAAGCAGCAAATTAAATATTTATTATTAAATATTCATATCAGATTCTGTCCTGATTGAAACTCACTTTTCCATTTCATTTTTTGGATCCGATGCCATTTGCGATAAAAAAAATGTTTTAAATGTTAAAGGTTCTAAAAATGCCACACATCCTTACCTCACCAAATCTGGCCCTCTTTTTAAAAAGATTGGACCCCCCCCCCCCGGAACTAATCAAATACGACTACTGGTTTGTGCTTCCTAGTGATGGAACAAAATTAACGTTTCCATGTAAAATCATTTTCATCATTTCCTGTTCTGAATCTACATTTGATTTCTTTAAATGTCAGAGCTTTAAAAAAAACAACAAAAGTAGCCTGAGAGTTTTAAATTGGTACAAGGGACCACGCCTCAGGGCTACCGAGCTCTCATCACATTTTATCAGCAAAAATAGAATTTAATAAGCAGTGCATGATGGGAATTGGCGCGGTCCGCGGAACTC
>JAOTRQ010051396.1:0-15163 GCA_028565875.1 Hoplisoma paleatum | reverse complement strand
ACGGGATAACGACGGGAAAGTGGGGTAAAATACGGTAGTTTCCCGGCCAAAACGGGAGACTTGACAGGTATGCCTCACGGACCGCACCGACCTCACCGACTGCACCGACCTCACGGACCTCACGAATCTCACCGACCTCACGAATCTCACGGACCTCACGAATCTCACGGACCTCACGAATCTCACGGACCTCACGGACCGCACCGACCTCACGGACCCCACCGACCTCACGAATCTCACGGACCTCACAAACCTCACGGACCACACCGACCTCACGGACCCCACCGACCTCACTGACCTTACGAACCTCACTGACCTTACGAACCTCACCGACCACACTGACCTCACGGACCTCACTGGCCTCACGGACCTCACGAATCTCACCGACCTCACGAATCTCACGGACCGCACAAACCTCACTGACCTCACGAATCTCACCGACCTCATGGACCACACTGACCTCACGAACTTCACGGAGCATTCGTTAGACAGGAGTGTCGATTTTAAATCGATTCATAGCGAATCGTTACATCCTTAGTAATAAAGTTTATACGTATCATTTATAACCATATTGAGACTTTACAAGTTACCAAAATACCAACACCTGGATATTTATTTATTTAATGTATTGATTTATTACCACATCTGGATCACATCGACTGACCTTTGACACCGGATGGAGAAAAAAAAAACCAGACAACACAAATAATACTTTCATTTTTTTATAGTTCGAAATATCTAAACTAAAAAAAGTCCTTTTATTTCTGCGTACGTTACAAACGACACCACAAATACAAGGTTCATGCTCTCAGCATCAGCGCCCTCTGCTGTTTAAAGCCAGCATGGCTTCATCTTGGCGTTCACTCGGTCACGACGTGTCCGAAATCGGGCAGGATCTCGGCCACCTTCCGTCTGAGGTCGTCTCTGCGTGCCTCGCGTTCCCTCTCCTGCCTCAGCGTCTCGGGTAAACGCGTCCACGCGTCGAAACACCTGCGCGCGCGCCGCCTGGGCCGCCAGACACCGGGAGTCACACATCAGTACGGGGCTGAGCGTTACGTGAGGAGGAATTTTTGACCCACCTGGCGTCGTGCTCGGCGGCGAGTCTCTCGTTGTCCCGGGTAACCAGGTTCTGCTGAGTCATGTGATCCCGGAGCGCCAAGAAAATCTTCCGGTGAGTCCGGACGGCGTGGAAACGTTCGGCCTGCCGCGTCTGCTCGGAGCGCACGAGTCGGAACTGCCGGGGACGGAAGAATAACCGGGAGTATTAATACCGGGGACGGGGGATAGCAGAGTGAAAGGGATCATGGGATCATGAGTTCCGATCCTGATGGCTAGTGGATTGTGCACAGATCTGGCAACCTCTCTGTATAGTGTCGTGTTGTGTCACTATATTAACTCTGGATCCTTAATTAGTAGAGACATGATCGTGATGTGGGACGTGTCTAGGGCTGCCCGGCACCCTATAACCCACCCCTCCCTGCACGTGTCCTCACTACTGCCCCCTAGTGTGTGTTTCACTGCACGTTCGTTTATATGTTATCAACTTTTAAAATGTATCGTCGCCACTCTCAGAACCGTTGTCGAGTTTGAAGGGGCGTGTATGTGTGTACACGTGTGTGTACTTTTTCCCAGTTGTGTAGAGCCCGCCGGAGCAGTATACGGTCGTACAGACGCTCCGCCCGATCCTTCTTCTCAGCCGCCGTCTCGCCGGTAACTTCGCACCAAACTAGCAGGCAGCGTCTCTGGAGAACCTGCTCATGATGCTCGGCGGCTTTCTGGAGGAGAAGAGATTCAATATTAGAGCGTCGTGTGTGTGTGTGTGTGTGCGTGCGCGTGTGTGCGTGCGTGCGTGCGACCTGAGCGTCAGCGCGGCGTTTCTGCACCAGACGTGTCCAGGGTTCGATTCCTCTATGAAGCACGAGTGAACGGTTATAATGCTCCAGCGCGACCTGTAGGAGCTTCTGCTCGCGTTCGGTTCTCCTTTGTTTCTCCAGCTCCTTCTACACACGCACGCACGCACACACGCACACACGCACAACATGCTTCAATACGTTTCACTCACTCACCTGTACGTAACCAAACCGGAACGAAGACGTCGAGGTCTGGACCGAACGGCCACCCACCTCCTCCTGGCGCCTCCTCTCCTCCCTCCTCTTTACAGCCTTGATCCGTCTCTCCTCCTCCTCCTGGTGGCGCCGCTCCTCGTCCTCGGCTTTCATCCGAGCCTGAGCGCGAAACAGTTCGGACGTTATCAGAACCCGGTACGTTCGGCCTCGCGTGTCGCTGCTGCGCCTCCTTTTCTGCTCACCAGCGTCTCCTCCTCTTTTCTCCTCTTGGTGTCCTGGACCTCGCGCCGGCGCTCCTCACGCTGCCGCGCTCGCTCCTCCATCGCTGAGGCATGTTAAATAGGAGAGACCGCGAGAGTATTGATAGAGAGAGAGAGATGATTTATAGTAATAATAATAAATAAATATATAGAATTAATAAATATATACGAATACATTCACAGTTATTAGACGTGTGATCACAGTCAGCAGTCGGCCCGCGGGCCGGACTTTGGACATGATTCAAGACGTTTAATGAAATTTTGTAGAAATGCTGCCGAGCGGTTTTATAGTTTGATGCTTTCTACTCCCTCAAGAGCCGAACGGTGTGTGTGTGTGTGTGTGTGTGTGTGTGTGTGTCTGACCTCGGACCACAGGGTGGCGTGACGCTCCGTGACTGGCATGTTCTCCAGCAGCCGGACTCTCGGTCCCGTCACCACCCGAGGCTTCTTTTGATCTGAGAGATGAAATATTGAGGAGGTTCATCATCGTACCTCGATACCTCACATGAAAAGACTCGGGTCACGTTGTGCGAGGATTGTGTGAGGTTTGTGTGAGGAGCTTTCGGGGCGCTGCTCTGAGCATGTTCTCCCTGTGGGTTCCCGCCGGGTACGGCGCTTTACTCCCACAGTCCAAAGAAATCATGCAGTCAAGTCATTGGAGACACTGAAGATTGTCCTGTATACGTATATACACACATACACATGTACTTATACTAAAGTATCACCTGGTGTCCTGGTCCACGGCCCGCGGGCCGCCCCGAGACGCCGCTCGGCTTCCCTGGCCCTCCGGTGTGAGCTGAACGGGCTTCCGCCGGTCCGGTAGCTGTGAGCTCATTTCCTGTCGCTCCTTCGGAAGGCGTTGCGGCTCGGCGATGGTCCTCCGGCGCTCCGACCCCGGCGTGGGCCGTACGGGGGTGACGTGGCGGCGCTCCGACCCCGGCGTGGGCCGTATGAGGGCGACGTGGCGGCGCGTGACCTGCCACGCCTGAGTGGCCGATGTGGACGGGGCCGAGCCGGAGCGGGGACGCTGCACGGGGCCCCTGATCTGAGGCGGAAGGAAAGACGTACGAATAAATACGTGGAATATTTATCAGTGTAACCGCTGGTGACACAACACACGCTTCAATGAAGGAACTTTTGTTCCTCGGTAACCATGGAAACAGTCATCGCTTAGGTCACTGTCAGTACTTTTTTTTAGTGTCTCCGATACTGACCTGCATACTGTTTATGCGCGCGGGGGGGAGGGGGGGGGTCGTATTCAGGTCGGTAGATTTGCCAGCTAATATAGCAGTGACACCGAAACCCTCAGGCAAGGGAATTATGGGTAATATAGGAGCTGGAGGAGTTTTTTCTGTACATGTTTATCTTGGTTGCCTTCGCTTCACTATATAAGTAAATGAACTGTCATTACTCACTGGCACGCTGTCCTCTGATTGGCCGGCGCTGTCGGGTCCGGTGCATTCTCGCACCTCGAGTCTCCCGGCGGCGGCGGCGGTGGCGGCATCGATCAGCGCGGCCATTTTCTTCCTGGTCACTTCCTGTTGCTGGAGTAATTCCTTTCTGTCCTTCTCCACCAGGCACCACGAGCGCCAGTCGGTCAAGCATCGTCTCAGGAGGCGTCTGCGGTCGCTGTCCTCCGCCAGCTCGCGGCGTCTGTGCGGACGGGACGGACGGGAGAGGTCAGGGATCTCTCTCTCTCCTCTCTCTCTCTCTCTCACACACACACACACACACTTTCTTTCATACCCACTCAATTTCTATCTTGGGATCTTTATTTATGCCCCCCGCCAGTTATTTATGTTTCTTTAACACCCCACAAATGAACACACACATTATTTTCTCAATATTTCTTTTATGACTTGCCCATGTCGATATTATGACATCATCACCTCCCCCTCCTTCTCCTCCTCCTCATTTCTCTTTTATGCTCCAGCCTTTTATATTATATTTATTTACACCCTTCTTTCCTTTCCCAAGGACCCCCGGTCACGTCCGTGTCACGTTCGAGTTCCGTTCCCTTTATTCAGTATTAGATTTGCATCAGAAAGGTTCTAGAATCCACGACTTGTCCCCTTGACGACTACTTTGTGCTTGATTTATCGATCCGAGTTCCTCTGAAACGGGGAGGGATTCGCTGTAAACGAGGCCGTCAGGACGAGTTGATTACAGCGCACATGTTGATCCTCCCAGACATAATTACCGCCTGACATTTCGGAGTAGCGGCGCGAGACGTTCCGTCACAAAACGTGTTATTATGTTTTGTTTTTTTTATTACTAATCAGTCGATTCGAGTTAATCGGCCGTAACTTCTCCCCGTGCGCCGTGACTAGGGCTATACACGGGTCACTACTGCCCCCTGGTGTGCGCACACTAGTGTATGTAAAGCTGCGTTGGGTTTGTGGACGACGACCGTGTGTTTTGTCCTTTTTTTCCTCCCTCAGACTTCCGAAGAGTCTGATGACATCACAACATTTTGTGTCGCCGGCGTTTCGTACTTGTGTTCCAGCCGGAGTTCGTGTTCGGTCCTCCGGACTTCTCGCTCTTCTCTGCCGAGCCACACCAGCGCCCTCCAGGCGCGCCACGCACGCAGCCGCATCCTCCAATCGCAGAGCGCCGCGGCTTTACCCAGGAGCACCCTCTTCTCTAAGACGGCGGAGTACCAGGCTGAGAAGTGCTTGTGCATACACTGGAACACACACACACACACACGTCCGCAGAGACACACATTTACATACACTAGTGAGCGCACACTAGGGGGCAGTTGTGATCAAGTATATCGCAGGTACACCCCTGTGCGCCGCTAACGAAACATCTCAGACCGAAAGACCACAAGGGGGCGCACTATAACCACCAAAACAATCGAGTGTGCACGCTTGTAGTTAAAGTCGTCTCCGCTGTTCAATAAAACTACGGTGGTCGTGACGCTCAACACAAAGGGGACAAAAACCCTCCGAACCCTTGACACACCCCTAGTGTTGTGGAGGTGAATTACTCGACTACAAGACTACATAAAAGGAAGACGGCCTGTAAGGCGTTCGGGGGCCTCACTCCAGGGCCCGTATACAGTCCGCCCGTACACGGCAACATTCAGCTCACACTTCTCTCCGTACTTTGGAGTAGATGTGTGAGAATTTGTGCCCGTTTAAGTTTAAATCCTTTAACACGACGGGACAGGAACCTCTGAGGGCCGGTGTATACATTTCCGAGACGTAATTCACCTCCACAACTCCCACTAGAGGGCGTCGAGAGAGATACTGAGGGTTTCGTCAGGTCTGTGTTTACCCTGCAGTCTGAGTGACGGGTGACAAGCGTTGGCTAATAGCTCAAATCATAAAGATGATTATTAATGTTGCTCTAAATGCACCGACACACGTTAACAATCACCTGCAAATTAGCCGCGTGTCGCTCGGCTCGAACCGTCGGCTGCGTGTCACCCGCTCGCCCGGCGCTCTTAACCTCTGACCTCATCGTTACCACATCGGGACCTTTCTTCCTCGCCGACTCCAACGTCTCCAACGTCTCCCGCTGCCTGTTTAATCACAGAATAAAAACCCGATCACTCGTGAGTCCGGTTCTGCCCCCCCCCCACGCAGAAACGTTAGCGTCGTGTATCCGCTACATCTTCCACGCGAGCTGCTGCGTGCTCCTCTTCTCCTCGGCCAGCCTGCGCAGTCGCACCACCTCCAGCTGTAGCAGCTCCTCCTGTCGCCGAGCCTCCTGCATCCTCTTCCTCTGCTCGTCGCGCACCAGCCGCCGCGCCTCCTCCTGCGCCTGCCTCCGGGCCTCCAGCGTCCCGCGACGTCTCTCGCGCTCCGCGTCCCGCCGCGCCCGACGTTCCTTCGCCAGCCTGTGACGCGTCTCCGTGCTCATCTCTGATCTCTGACCTCCGACCGCCGCTGGGAACTCGGAGACGTCGCCGTCCATCAGCTCTCGGAGGAAGCTGTCCACCACCAGGGCGGCGTCGTCGTCCTCGGCGAGCTTCGAGTACAAATCTGAGGAATATAAATGTATTTTATTATATATAAATATTAATAATTTATAATATCTGTGCATATTTAGTTATATTTGTGTGTGTGTGTGTGTAAGAGTGCTAACAGCTTCAGTGCTGGAAACATCTATTTAATAATTCGTCTTACCATGTCACGCCAGGGTTAAAGTACAACACAACGATCAGAAGGTTGGCGGTTCGGTCCCTGAGCGAGGCCCTCAGCCTACAATGGCTTATGATATATTTGAAAACGATGATCAAATGAACCACACAGTTCAGAGCCGCACCGTTACAGTCGCTGTCGCCTGGAGACCATGAGGGTCCGTTGGATTTGGATGCGGTCAGATCTTCATCGTCTTCGTCTAGTTCGAGCTCGCGGCGCATTTTCTGGTTCATCCAGTCGCTTAGAAGAGCCTGGGCTGCAACACACACACACACACACACACACACACACACAGGGGGAAAACAATTCTTTAAACAGTCTTGAATGAAAGACTCGTGGTTTTGGTCCGTTTACCTTCGGCGTAGGCGTCGTCGTGGTCCTGGAGCTGCTCCACGCTGTGTAGTGACACCGTGCGGCCTGGTTTACTAACCGGGGCTTTCTTTCCTGAAAAGACTTCCAACACGGCACGTTCTGATGCCACCTCCACCCTCTGGATAAACCGGGGAAGAGTGTGAGGATCATCTCGGGTACGTCACACACACACACACACACACACACACACACACACACACTCACCTTCATCCATGACTTTATATCAGTGTCACTCAGACGCACCTACAGAAAAGGAGCAGGTCGGTATCGGTAATAATAAGCAATTAAGAGTGCCGGGCCTTGCTCAAAGGTCCAACAGTAACCTCTAGGAGCATGTAAGTGCTTTAACCCTTGAATAACCGGATCACCTTTCTGGTGGATGAGCTTCCAGGAGTCTTTGTGAATCTTCTCCACTGGAACAGATCTGCTCTGTCAGCTTCTTGTGCCATAACTACATCCAAAACACTGCAAATGGTGAAAGTCTTACCATAAAAAGATTTGAATTTAACACACATTATATATATATATATATATATATATGTATGTATGTATTTATTTATAAATATTAAAACACCGTTTACATTTCAACCAACTTACAAAAAGCGCCTAGGAACTTCAACCAGAAAACCTTTAACTGCTGAACAACGTTGCAAGGGCGCGATGGCCCGGTGGATCATGGGAGTTGTAGTTTCTAAACCCAGCTGATTTCGTTTTGTTTAAAGCCGCGCGCGTTGACAAAAAACTACAAATCCCACGAGCCTTCATAAACGTAACAGTAACGGTAACCAGAGTAACCGACTGTATTCAATTCAATTCGGAGAGCTTTATTAACATGACAAATATTCACACTTGTATTGCTGAAGCTTATAAAAAAAATTAAATAAACAAAAATAAAAAAGTTAACGTCGTACTAATTCACTTCTGCCACCTAAAGTGTGTTTACTAGTGTGTGTGTGTGTGTGTGTAAAATGCATAAAATTAAATACAACAAATCTAATATTAATAATAATTTATCGAGCCGAGGTTTTTCTAAAGTCGCCTGGTGACGTCAACGTTCCGCGCGTCATCAACTCCGCGACTTGTAGTTCTGTTCACGTGTCGCGCAGTTTACGGTGAGTTTCTGGTTTCTGTTACTTGCTGATTATTATTCGGCACATAAATAAGAATCATATTTGTGTGTTTTATTATGTCGTTTCTTAAAAAAACAAACAAACAACGTCGGTTCGGATTTAGTTCGCTCGCTATCAGAACTGGAGTGTGTGACGTCACACATCTGTGTAGCAACAGCTCTGCATTAATGTGTGAATGTAGATCACACAAGAACGGAATCAGGAAATCGTTCTTGCCTGTTTGACACAATAATTAAAACAAATGTCCAGTTGAAACTTTTTTATGAACCTTTACAACTGATTATCATTGTTGAGCAACTGAGGTTTAAGGGCCTGGATTGGGTTCAGGGGCCCAAGAGTGGAAACTTGCTGATAGTGAGGCTTGAACCGGTGACCTGCTGATGTTTATCCCAGTAACTTAACCACTAAGCCAATATTTAAGTGATAAGAAACCGTTCCCCCCCCCAAAAAAAACCTACTCACTAGGTGTAACTGTTGTGTTATTATATTATAATAGTCTCTCTCTCTCTCTCTCTCTCTCTCTCTCTCTCTCTCTCTCTGCAGTGAACAGTCGCGTCGTATCTTTACCGAGCCGCGTCGATGAGGTTCGAGCTCACCAGAGTGGTGCGTGGATGCCGCCTGGGTCGCGTGAGCGGCGTCGGGCCGACGGGGCCGCACAGTTTGGAGGTGCCAGGCTGTCTCCTGTACACACGCTGTGGCACGGTGCCTCACCTGACGCCAGAGAACCTGCAGACGCTGAAGGACCTCCCGGCACTCACGCAGGTCACGCTGGACAGTCTGTAAGCGCTGGCGACTGCATCGGCGTATCGCCTCATTTCCTGTTTAGTTACCGCGGCTTTCGATACATTTTAAAAATTATTATTGTTTTTTTTTTTAAACAAAATGTTTGTTTTCGATTTCAGTGCCGAGCACCACGAGGTTCTGGACGAGTGTAAAGGTGGCGTGAGGAAGTTCGCAGGTCAGTTGTGACTGTAGCACCGGACGGCCCGGGGGCCGTAGGCGGCCCGGAACAGCTCACGCTCGATTCAGCGGCGATGCTCGTTGTCTGGCTTCCGTTCGGTGTCATTGTGTCGAAACAAACAGAAATCATTTGCATGTTCTCTCAGTGGGTTTCCTACAGGTGCTCCGGTTTCCTCAAACAGTCCAAAAACTTGCAGTTGGACGCAGTCAATTGGAATCGGTCACCGTGGAATGAAAAACACAAACTCTTCCCCTAAAAAAACCCAACTTGTTACTAGAACGTTCCAAGTTCTCAGCGAGGTTCCTGCAGGTCTCGAGGACGTCGAGGTTCGCCTCTCGGATGTGTGTGTGTGTGTGTGTGTGTGTGTGTGTGTGTGTGGGTCGTCCGTGTGCGATATCTCGGGGTTACGCCTCGGAAACTAAACGCCGCTTCCTTTTCCACCTGCGTGAAAATCGTCGTGATCCTGAATGTGATTGTTTACATCGACAGGTCTGCAGGAGACCCTGATCTTCTGCTCCCTCCGTGACCCGGCGACGACCTGCCCCACCGGTCATGTGACCAGCAAGGTCAGAGACCAGGACGAGGATTTTTTTATTTATTTGTTTCAATATGTGCTGGTTTCTTGTTATTCCCGGGGATGTAACGATACACTCCACACACGATTCACGATATGAGTGCAAATAAAATAAATAAATAAATAAATTACAGTCACTTAAGAAAGTTGTGCAAGAAGCTGATTAAAAATAATAATAATCATAATAACAGATAAATAATCATTCATACTAATTAAGTAAATCATTAATACTAAAATCTTGATGATGATAATTAACGATGATAAAATACATTGGGCTCCCGGGTGGAGTAGCGAGTTCTTACACCGCACACCAGCGTTCGAATCGCAGCGTTGCTAGGTAACAGGGCTGGACGTGGGAGTCGTTACATCACTGTTACACCCTACATACAATCAAATAAATAATAATAATAAATAATGACAAAACTACATCTGATAAACAACACGATATTTAAACTACAGCTCACTGACTGAACCATTTAATTATTTATAAGTTAATCGCACACGTTCTGTATTAATGTCACGACAAATATCAACAACACTAGTAAACGTGTGTGTGTGTGTGTGTAGACGGTGTCTGTGTGGGGCAATGGAGGAAGGATCGAGCTCTCCGTCGCCAAGTTCATGGCCCTGCAGACGTCCATCTGTCCCGACGTGTACGAAAGCATGGCGGACGGAGAGACGCCGCGGGCCGGCGCGTCACGCAAGGCGACGCAGAAAGCGGTGGATCGGACGCTGGCGCATCTGGACGCGTGTTTAACGCTGCACGACAAATCGCAGGTCCGAGACGGAACATCTTTAGTTTATTGTTCTTTACTGAGGTCAGTTTATCGTGTCGAATCTAAATTCCCAAATTGTTTTGTACTCAATGTTGGATTGTTGCTACGAGAGAGGAAACGTCGGTCGTCCGGGTAACGAAATGCGTTCATAAATAATATTCTGTTATTATTTAAGTGCAGAATATGAACGTTGATACTTTCTGGTTATTATTACTTCTGGTTATTAGTTTGAATCACATTGTAATTACGTTAGTTATTCGTTTGCTATTTGCCCCCGGTAGTCCCCCCCCCTCCTCCTTCGTGAGTCGCCCCCCGGTGGTCAGAGCGACGCTTTATTATTAATGTCATTCAGCTGCTATACTGAAATGTCATTTTTAATTCGCTGCGTACATGCGGATCCGGCCCGAGGCTCCCGGGCCGAACCTGTGCCACGGCTCGTACAGCGTGAGGATCCGACGCTCCCGACGACTCCGGATGTTTGAGCCGCTGTTTGACGTTAAGCATTCAGCCCAGTTTAAAGGAATAAAATAATACCCATAATTACCCCCCCCCCTCCTCGACCGGAACAAAAAGGTTTCACTGGTAAACAGGTTTGTGTTTGAACAGAAGAATCGGCTGAGCCGGAGGTTGTCGGTTCGATTCTCAGTGTCGAAAGGTCGCCCTCTCCGACAGGAACTCGAGAACTCGGCCATATTGGGCGTGATCAAGGGGGGCGACGTCCTGGAGGAACGGCGGCGGTCTGCACGCGAGACGGCGGCACGGCGGGTGACGGGATTCGTGTTGGACGGGTTCCAATCTCACGCCATGGAACAGAAGCTGAGAGACGAACTGATCAAAGCGGTGACCACAGAACTGCCTGAAGAAAAACCCAGGTGAGAGAGTCGGGGGTCCTGAGTGAGGGTGGGAGTGTTTGATTGAGATTGTGTGTGTGTGTGTGTGTTTCTACTTGTGTGTGTGTTAGTGGGTAAATGTGTGTTTCTGTTTGTTTCTTTCTGTCCCATGTGTGTGTGCGTTTCTTTTGATTGAGTGTAGGTGTTTGTTTCTGATTGTGAGTGTGTGTGTGTGTGTGTGTGTGTGTGTGTGTGTGTGTGTGTGTGTGTTTCTGAGTGATTGTGTGTGTGTGTCTCTCTGAATGATTGTGTGTGTGTTTCTTTTGATGTGTGTGTGTGTGTTTTGGTGTGTGTTTCTTTTGATTGAGTGTAGGTGTTTGTTTCTGATTGTGTGTGTGTGTTTCTTTTGATGTGTGTTTTCTGATCGTGTGTGTGTGTGTGTGTGTGTGTGTGTGTTTCTCCCGGCTGAACACTTGTTACCGTGTGTTTCCCACTTGCTGATGGAGTAAACATGTAAACAAATAAATAAATCTCTGTCTCTCTCTCTCTGTGTCTGTCTCTCTCTCTGTCTGTCTCTCTGTCTGTCTCTCTCTCTCTGTCTGTCTGTCTCTCTCTCTCTGTCTCGTTCTCTCTGTCTGTCTGTCTCTCTCTCTCTGTCTCGCTCTCTCTGTCTGTCTGTCTCTGTCTCTCTCTCTGTCTCGCTCTCTCTGTCTCTCTCTCTCTGTCTCTCTCTCTCTGTGTCTGTCTGTCTCTGTCTGTCTCTCTGTCTGTCTGTCTGTCTCTCTCTGTTTGTCTCTCTGTGTATCTCTGTATGTCTCTCTCTGTCTCTGTCTCTCTCTCTGTTTGTCTCTCTGTGTATCTCTGTATGTCTCTCTGTCTCTGTCTCTCTCTCTGTTTGTCTCTCTGTGTATCTCTGTCTGTCTCTCTCTCTGTCTGTCTCTGTCTGTCTCTGTCTGTCTCTGTCTCGCTCTCTGTCTCTCTCTCTGTCTGTGTCTCTCTGTCTCGCTCTCTGTCTCTGTCTCTCTGTCTGTCTCTCTCTCTCTCTCTCTCTGTCTCTCTCTGTTTGCCTCTCTGTGTCTCTCTGTCTGTCTCTCTGTCTCTCTCTCTCTCTGTCTCTCTCTCTCTCTCTCTCTCTCTCTCTCTCTGTCTCTCTCTCTCTCTCTCTCTCTCTCTCTCTCAGGTTATTACGGGCTGTCGGTCGTCCGGATGAGGTCCTGCTGTGTGTGGAAGCCGGAGTCGATCTGTTCGAGGGTTTCTTCCCCTATCAGGTGACTGAACGAGGTTGTGCTCTGGACTTCAGCTTCACCCTCGAACCCGCGGGAGCAGCGGCACGGGAACCGACAGGTGGGGCTCCGTCCCCGGTGCGTCCAAACGTCAGCGTACAACTTTTATAACATATTCATTATTACTTATAATAATTCATCATTACATCCAATTTCATTCCCGTCTGGAGGAATCAATTCTAATCATTACATAAAACAATTACATAATTAATTGTAGATAATTACACATTATAATTGATCGTTACATCGAATTTCATTTTAATAATCGCATAGAATTAATAGTTAATAAATACATACAATTTCATTAAAATAATGATATATAAAGAACTGGATGAGTGAGGCCACTTCTATGCAGGGTGGGACGGATGAAAAAAAGGCTTTGATCCTCAGGCGGGGGGGAAGAGGGGTGGTAAGGGGTCCTTTCGGTGTGGAGTTTGGCATGTTCTTCCGACCCGACGGTATAATTGGGTGGCTGCGGACGAACCCGAGCGCGGCGAACATCGATCACGCCTCAGTGGATTCGCACGCCAAGGCCTCGCCGCCTCCTTCTGGACCTTCAGGCTTAATTGGAGCCGGCGATGTGTTAAGCGGCGGCGGCGGCCGGGACGAATCGATGGCGCTCGGCGGGTTCGACAACGTCCTAATGAAATTCCAAACATTTTACTGCTCAGCGCGGCCTGCTGGGATTCCCTGTAAGTGTCCTCAAGATAAATTGGCGAGCGGCGCCGAGTGATGTGGAGGGATGGGGGGGGGCATAAACAAAATCTACATGTGGTTTTACAGAAGCATCAGTTGTGAACGATGAACGCAGGTTTTAGCATTAATTGTGCGAGCTCATAACTATTGTTCAGCGCCGTCGCTACGGCGACGTGTCCTGACTGATAACTCCCATCTGATTAAGTTTGGAGCGCCGCGATTCTGCCAAGTGAGCAATTTTATATTGTGGGATAATTCTTTTAATTAACTCCAGATCCAGAGAACTGTCTCAGGTGGGTTCCTAACAGTGTGTGTGTGTGTGTGTGTGTGTGTGTGTGTGTGTGTGTGTGTGATTGTGTTTGTTTGTGTGCCCAGATAATTCAATAAAGCTGTTTGTGTTTTAATACAATGATTAAAATTTCACTCATTAAAAACTTTTATATAAAGTGTTTTTACTTAAGAGCACAAACCTCTTGTACGTTCTGTAGTTCTTTAGTACGTTCTTCAGTTCTCTTGTATGTTCTGTGTTTCCGTGGTGATCGGTGTGTCGGTTCTGTGTGTTGGTAGCGAGTGGAGAGAATCCGTCTGTAGAAGAACATCGAGAGAACCGAGACGAGCGACCTGAAAACATGACCGACTTTGAGATGAACCTGAGGGACCGCGGGTACGTAAACGTGTGTGTGTGTGTGTGTGTGTGTGTGTGTGTGTGTGTGTGTGGGATGTAAATGCGTTCCTCTCTACAGTTACAGGGATGATTTGCGCCCGGTGGTTGAGGGCTGTGATTGCTACTGTTGTAAGAACCACACCCGGTCGTACTTGCACCACCTGCTGGTGACCAACGAGCTGCTGGCGGGCGTGTTACTGATGCTCCACAACACCCGACATTATCTCGGGTTCTTCCGGGCACTAAGGTACGCGCTGGCTAACGACCGGCTGCAGGACCTGAAGGACAAAGTCATCCGCCGCCACCGCCACCTCCATGCCACTCGCGTTCTGAATGACGTGCCAGATGTAACGATTCAGGAGGAATCGACACCGAACGATTCACTCGGATGATTCTTATATTTGTATTTCTTCTTTTTACTATTTAATAAACCTTCAGAAAACATAGATTTAGGCCTCGTGTGGTTTTGGATGGTTTATTGTTTATTTTACTTTATTTCTCTTATTTTTCTCACTACAAGCAGTAAAAAGAAACTTTACAGCCTTTAATTTCAGGTTGTATAAATATCGTATCGTACGGTGAGTTGAATCGTTACGTCTCCGTGTGTGAATGTAAAGAAGCACTTGAACGCCGCGCGTTCCAAAACCTCCATTCAAACTGGGCCAGTGAGACACAGTCTGGAGATTTGGGATAGATGGATGAGATTTCTGTAGATTGGTGGAGATGGATGGAGATATATAGGGTGGAGATGGATGATGGGTTTATTTTGGGTGGAGATGGATGGATGAATGTATTATGGGTGAAGATGGATGGAGATATTTAGGGTGGAGATGGGTGGATAAATGCATTGTGGGTTGAGATCGATGTAGTGTGGGTGGATGAGTGCATTGTGGAGATGGATGGATGTATTGTGGGTGGAGATTGATGCATTTAGGGTCGAGATGGGTGGGTGAATGGTGCATTGTGGGTGGAGATGGATGGAGATATTTAGGGTGGAGATGGGTTGGTGATTGCATTGTGGGTGGAGATTGGTGCATTGTGAGTGGAGATAGAGATATTTAGGGTGGAGATGGATGGAGATATTCAGGGTGAAGATGGATGCATTGTGGGTGGAGATGGATGGAGATATTTAGGGTGGAGATGGATGCATTGTGGGTGGAGATGGATGGAGATATTTAGGGTGGAGATGGATGCATTGTGAGTGGAGATTGGTGCATTGTGGGTGGAGATGGATGGAGATATTTAAGGTGGAGATGGATGAATGGCTGAATAGTTTTTGTCTGTAGATTTTTGTTCATCACTCCATTTTTTTCTCCTCGTACAAACAAAAGCCCAAACATATTTTCCAGAGAATCTTGTCTGCCGTCCTACTTACCTCTGACCTCTCCCCCTCGACCCCC
>JAOTRQ010051386.1:0-15163 GCA_028565875.1 Hoplisoma paleatum | reverse complement strand
TCGTCCACCGTTGTTGTTTGTGAATGTCGCTTGTGCATCAGATTTACAGACGTGCTAGAAAACGCGAATACAAAGGCTCCGCCTCCAAAATGCGATTAATTGCGTTAAAATCTTTGTAATTAATTAATCGAAATTAACGCGTTAAAGTCCCGGCCCTATTATTTATTTTTACTAATTTATACATTACAATAAAATGTTCTGATGTGCATAGCTGGGCACTGCTGTACTGTTATATTGTAAATAATAAACACAATGGAGGAGCCTGATATATACACACACACACACACAGAGTTAGGAATCCCACGTTGGTTGGTGTTGCTGGGACTCTTTGATAACAAAAACCAACTTAACAGAGAGACTGACAGTCTCTCTGACAGTCATGACTAAAACCAAACGAAACAGAATACAAACAGAGAACAAAGGGGGTACAAGAAAGTAAGATGATCAAGCCCTGATCTCCGGGGAACGCAGGCTTAAATACCCAATCTGGGCAATCAGTTTGAATCACGATCTGGTGCGTCCCGTCAGTGCGCGATGATCCGAGGGAGGCTTGATCGGAGTAGAAGAGAGGAACACAGTTCCTAACACACACAGATTCATCATTTAGAGATGCCTCATTGCAGGCTAGTGAAAATACTAAAATACACACACTGCTACATGTTTCTGCAAGAAAATGATTATACATAGCTAATGATGAGCAATATAACACAATGTAAACATTACACCAAGATCTTCCATTCATCCATTATCTAGTTTTAGCACTGCTTAATTCTGTTTAGAATCACAGTGGTGGTAAATACACTAAACACCTGAACATGTTGCCAAACTATTGTGTGCAGACTGTGAGTTGTTCAGAGAAATAAGCCAGAATAAAGAACTACAAGAAGAGGAAAACTTTCTAATATCTTGTCAACATCTGTTACATCCGGAATTAAAACAGTTTTTTATTTGACAAACAGCAGTAAATCCTACTTAAACATCAACTTCAACATATCTTCTAAAGCTAAGTACATTTCTCTATTATTATGGCTCCAACAGAAGCTCTATTTCCCTTTTCTTAGTGCTGTATGTTAAGTATGTTAATTCCTTTTCCGTGTTTAGTGATCATTTTATATGTGATAAGTATAAATTAGTTGTTAGTCTGACGGAGAAAATCTCAGTGTTAGAAGTGCACATTAGGGTTAGAACGAAGTACTCCTAGTAAGGATGTGACTGGGTGACGTCTATGCAACATAGTCGTAGGGCAAAGCACCGACCATCTCAGTTACACGTGTCTAACAGGTTTTCATCACTCAGCGAGCCACCCGCTGAGAAGTATGTTAATATAAGTGCTCTGGTTATAGGACATTCTGACACATGCGTATTGCAACTCCTATAGAGACACCAGCAACCATAGTAACCCCCATAGTATTCCAGGGGCCAGGGCGCTTGACATCAGAGCAAATCTGAATTTGAGATTCTAGATTCTCAAAGACTGTTATCCACGTTGGCACTAATGATGTTCGACTACAGCAGTCTGAGGTTACTAAGAATAACATAAAAGAGGTGTGTGAGTTAGCTAGAACAGCTAAATGACTATCCAGAGCCAAGACCAGGCAGCAGACAAACAGGTTTAACCAATTTAACCAAGTTGCCATCGAACCTCACCTGGAATCCTTAGGTCAAAAACCATTGAGACTGTTTCTGTTTACCGTGGCAGGTGTAAGACAAAACTAAATAGAAAAGTATCATAACAACTCACTTAAACCTAATCTAAATAAGCACTGTGAAAACCGTAGTAAGATTAAACTAAAGTTAGGATTTCTAAATATCAGGTCACTTGCATGCAAAACAGTAAATGCAAGTAAAATAATTACAGATAATTGTCTTAAACGTATAAACATACCTTAGACTTGATAATTACTTATGGTATGTACATAGACAACCTTGTAATAATACCACAGAATGACGTAATTGCTGACCACTTCTTTTTCACTATTATACAGCAACCACATCGTTTTAAATTTAAGCACACTATTACATCTGCAACTGCAGCAGCGTTCATAAACTGCCAGAATTACCAAATATATCAGCATCAGAACCTAAAGAACTAGATCTGGCAGCTAATTATCTAGAGACTGTACAGCGTACAGCCTTAGATAATGTAGCCCCACTCAGAACTAAAGTGATTAGGGAGGAAAAACTTGCATGAGAGTTTATTTTTATTTAGTGTACATTTCGTTATTGTATTATTTTTGACTTATCTTCTATCGGGCATTCTCAACAAGCAGCAAAGTAAGAATTTCATTGTACAAGGAACACTGCTTTCTCATTGTGCATATGACAATATATCTTTGAATCTTGAATCTAAAGTGCTACATAGTCTGGCTCCACAATATCTGCTTATAAATTACTACAACCCAGCACGTTCACAAGATACAGGATTACTTTAGGATAGGAGTTCCTATAATTAATAAAATCACAACTGGTGTAAAAGCATTTTCTTACGAATCTCCCTGTCTTTGCCTTCCTGCTCTCCCTTTTAGTTTAATAACTTTAATTAGGGCTGCAGGAGCCTAAAACTTTTTGTAAACTTATTTAATTAACTAGCATTGTATATTATTAACTACATTCTCTATTGTACTACCCAAAGGGCATTCTGACGCAAACCTGTTTTACCCGCCAAGGTTAAGGATTGAATGTGACGATTTTCTCCAGAACTCCCCAGCCTGATGTGATGGTTTTCTCGAGTTTTCTCTGGTTTTCACCCAAGAGGGGTGGGCCCTTCTACCTCTGGTACCTCATAAAGTTTCTTCCTGGCATTCGGATGGAAACCGGTTTACCCGCGAAGGGTAAGGACTAAAGTTGAGACTGCAGTTCCAATGTTGCTGCATACATGAACTACCCAAGCAGGATGGGCCCTGTTGAGTCTGGTTCCTTTGAAGGTTTATTCCTGTAATTTTCAGGGAGTTTTTCCTTGCCATAGTCATCCTCGGCTTGCTTAACAGGGGTTTCTGTATTTGTTCATCCCGTATTTTGTAAAGTTGCTTTAAGATAATGTCTATTGTAAAAAGCGCTATATAAATTACGCTGACTTGACTTGATGAAGGCAAGATCTAGGACTGTGATTTTTACAACTATGGGTGAAAATAGCTTTTTTTACCATGTATCTCTCTGCAGGTCTCTCATTGCCTGGAGTGTAATATTTAAATCTTTTTGCAGTAATGTGTTTCTCTGTAACACAATAACAATGAGATCACCACACCAGTAAAAAAGAAATAAATCCACAATGTGACAACCTGAGACTGTGAATCAGATTTATCTGTTTTCTGTGCTTTAGTTTCCTTAAGTTGTAGAGTTGAAATGCTGATGTCAGCTTGCTCAATGTCCACAGATTGCTGCTTTTCTGGGGGAAAGTACAGGGAAGGTAGATATCATAAAAAAGATTACACAATTTTGTAAATTGGCAAAGTGTCACAGTGTGACACTTTCACTTCTGTGAGGTAGTTTTATATAAACAGAGCGGCACAGTGTTGCTGGGAATCGTTGTTTGGTTTTGCAGATGCCGTCGGTATCTTAATATTATTGTCAAACCCAAATGATAGTCTACAGCAGAAAAAAAGGGATTGGACTCAATGTTCCATTACTTTTGGAGGAGCATGTATAACTCTACTTAAGTACTTGTATTTGAGTAAAAGAAATACTACAGTTATTTGTGGATCAAATATAAGTGAAAATAACCTTTTAGGTTTTAGAAGATGTATTTAAATTTCTGGGCAGTGGTAGATCAGTGGTTACAAAACTGGATTAGAAATCGTAAGGTTTCTGGTTCAAGCCTCATCACCATCAACATGAACATGAACATTAGCGAGATTCTAAACCAGCCATTGTTTATAATGTATTCAATCATAATTATAATTCAATTTGGATAAAAGCACCTACAAAATGTCAATTTATCATATAATTTTTGTACATAGCTGTAACATCTAATCCACAGCACCAGTTTATTATTGTCTTTGTTGGGTTAGGTATTTGCAATTGTTACTGTAAGTGAAAATAGCTTATTACCATGTATCTCTCTGCAAGTTCCTCAATGCCTGAATTGTTATATTGAAATCTTTTTGAAGAAGTGGTGTGTTTTTCTGTAATACACAGTAACAACATCAGGAAAAAAAGTATAAATGTATACAAGAATTTTAAAGACATACTTTAGATTGTGAGTCTAATTCATCTGTCTGCAGTGCTTTAGGACAATTTTCTGACAAGCTGACAGCCGATTGTCCACTTTGATCAACATGCACAGGTTCATTCTGCTCTGGAAAGAAATCACTAGGGGGAAAAGGACACCACAATAAAAAAGATCATTTAATAGATACAAACACGATTATACTTGACAAAGATTTCTGTACCTTTTTGGTGGATCATTGTTAAAGCCAGATCTAATAGGTCTCCTACTTTCTGACTCAAACCTGGCACAGTGACGAGGACAAAGGGCATGACGGGCACTGGATGCAAATGATGCTATTGACTCTTTCCAGGATGGCTAATAATAGTAAAATTTGTTTTAAAAAATGTTTTCAGTAGCCTTTTTATTACCTACAGAATGACAAGCTGTTGCAGGGCATCATACACTCAGTCATGTATAAAGGAATCACTGCTTCAATATGTGCATCAAATAAAATTTTAATAAAACTTACATATCTAGTCAGTGGTTAGCATATCTCAGTGGTTAAGTTCCCGGACTAGTCATTATAAAGTTGCTGGTTCAAGCCTTACCACCACTAACATAACAACCTAACAAGCATAACAAGGCCCTAAACCCTCAATAGCTCAGAATGTACACTAGTGCATGTAAAATAGTCTTTCTATACTGTTTATTTTTGTAGATAAATAGAAAATTATACAGCATGCTACATTCACTGTCAATGCAAAAAAACATCTGTTTCTCATATTTAACCTTTGCATTTAGCTTGTTAAATGTAGCCTCGATTTACAGTAGAAGAGCACTAGCAAAATTTCCTTAAGCACAGAACTCGAGAACTGGATGAGCCAGTTTGTGTTTCCTTGTAAATCTTTTGTTCAGAAAACAGTTTTGGCACACATGCACATTTAGACATTTCAGACAGCGATACCTGTACAGAGTGGAAAAATGTCACCACACTTTTTAACTTCACATATTTTTCCACTGAGCTGTACATTTATATATTTCCAATAGTACAAAGCACATTAAATGGAACTGTATGAATGGTGAAGCAGCATTCTTGTGAGTAATAAAGAAATGTGGTTGAATGTTATTTTAAATCATGTTTGATTAATTAAAATAGAGAAATGAATTTTAACAGCAACTCGTTCACCTGCCGTGCTGCTTGCCCCCTCGTTCTTTTTCCTGTTCACGTACTTGTACGTGTTCAACCTTGATTTTGATTGCTACTGATAAGGCTTTGCTTCATCTGCTCCTGGCCAGTTTGTTGTTGTAACCCGGCTCAGAACTTTCTGTCTGAACCAGTAAATCTGCCCAAAGCCTGAATCAGTACTGCCTGTTTGAACCATTTAACCAGCCCAATGCTCAACTCCATACTTGCCATTCGACCTGGAACCCGAATGCAAACATGTTGTTTGTTTTCGTTATTATAGTTGTGCTGGAGTACAACTGTTCAAATTATGATATGCCTTCTGAATTCTTGTTGACAAATACTATTGTTTTGTAACTCTATTTGAGGTTATATTCCTTCTCTGAATGTTATATAACAATAGTATAATTTCCCTTCGTTGTGAATTATAAAACTGGCATCCTGTGACATTTTCCTCCATGACTCATAATTAAATAAATAATTAAAATTATTAATTATTTATCATACAGAGAAACAGTTATATCTATAATAAAATCAAATCAATCACAATCTATTTATTATACACACATACCTAAGACCAGTGATAGGAAAGGCCTTGCAGACATGACAGTGGATTCTGTGCTGTAAGGTCTCGCTTACTGAGATCTTGTTTAGAGTGGAAATCCAAAAGAGCAGACAAGGCTCAGACTTAAGCCAGCTCAAAAAGTGCTCCTTCCCTACACTTTCCCTATTTACCTGGAAAAAACCTAATCTTTATGTATCTATTTACAAATGTGTGTGTGTTTGTACATATGAAGTAGGTAAGAACATACGTCTTGAAAACAGGTATGGATTGCAGAATCCACTGAACCAAACACATGGTTTTCTTGAACCACTGCTGGGATCTGGACAACAAAACACATATTTTCAGTTTGAACCCAAAACATATCTTAGGTAATATGCTAACGAAATTTTAAGGTTTTTTATTTAAAAGACTGCGTTTTGAAGATCTAAGCAGAGAGTGTTTGAACCGTTAGTGGTCATAAATGGTACCTACACTCCTGCTGTAGAATAACAGCCATATTCAACAGTATCAGGCTGTTACATTTAAAAAAAACAAAATATTTCTTACTATTTGTGGCTGTCATTTAAAACCTTGAAACATTACTGAATGTTTGATTTTGCCTTTAAGAACTCTTAAAAAGTTAAGATAAATCAGGTAATTGTAAACTTCATAACAGATAGTGCTCCTTGAACTGCTTTGAGTAGTAGTAAAGTAATTGACCTTTGCACTCTTATTTTGCCCATTTTTCAACATGTTGAAATTGGCATGCACCAGAACTTAATTATATTCTTAAAAATTACAAAGAAAATTAAATACAAACTTTTAATCGCGAGTCTATATAATAGGACCAAAAACCATCAGTGTATTTTACCTGGCTGAGGTTATCCAGAAGGGCTCTAAGGCTGCTGAGGCTGACTTAGACTTCCTAGAGACTATCACTGCAACAAACAGCCAACTGAAACAAAGCTAAAGAAGAGATTCAAAACATCTGATGACAACAGGTATTGCAGTGTTGTGGGTTTCTGTTAATATTTCTGTTAACTGTGGAAATAGAATAGAATACAATAGAATGGAATTCAACTTTATTGTCATTGCACGTACCGCAAGTATAAAGCAACGAAATGTAGTTTGCATCTATCCAGAAGTGCTAAAGATATAATATTATATTACAATGTGCAGTGAGTTATAGTATGTTATGACTAAGTACTACTATATACAGTTATGGTTATATTGACTATGAACCGATTATTATACAGTATATAATATTTACAAGTTTAACTAAGTATGAGTGTATTTATGTATAAGTATGTATGTAATTATGGAACAATAAATTTAAATCTTCATGAAAGCATGTACATGTCAAAAAATGGCTGTTTTCTATATTTTATATTTCCACATGTGGGGTGGTCATGAGTTTTCATCTTCTCTCTATGCCTGTGCCGATTTATTACAGGTTTTTTGGTTTCCTCCCACACAAAAAAACTATGTAATTATGCAAATTAAATATACAACATTATCCATGATCACGCTTGATATAAACTTATGTACTGACAAAACCTAATACGTGCAGTGAAACACACATTCACACACACTAGTGAACACACTCCATCTGATTACTTAATGGAGATAGGTATCTGGCTTGTTTAATACACATTAATGCACATTATCTTGTAAATAGTGAGACTAAGATATACTTTGACAGGATGTATTTATTGTGATATCCTAACGCATCATACTGACCTCTGTGCTTAGACAGCAAGGTGTCTCCTGACAGAGCTATCAGCGCAGCCTCTACTGATCGAAGAAATATAAAACCAGCTTCCTGCCTATAAGAAAGAGCACAATATGTTCAAACCTAATACACACAGAATAATCAAACAAGCAAAAAAGATCAATGCAGCCCTTTTCACCTGTTGTACAGTTTAAAAAGAAGTCTGGTGGTCTGTTCTGTTGCTTCTTGTACCGCTTGAGTAGATAGTTTTGGTAAGACACCATCAAAGAGCTGTTCTAAACTCTGCCTCAAAGTATCCTGGGAAAGTTCTTGTGTTGAATTCTCTGAGCCTTCTTCATCACGGAAAATGTGGTGCAAATCCTGGATCAAAATCATATGCACTGGAAAACCATGTTATGTTATTGAAAAGAAACATGGAAAATGTTTTCTTTAATATAGTTATCTTATTACACATTATTAATGCAAAATTAATACATATAAATTATTGTCTCACTTTGGCATAATTTCTGTAGGGAGCGAAGCTTTAACGAAGCAGAAAATACTGCAGGACAAACCTCATTCAGATCCTCTGTAGATACCAGAGACAATATGAAACATTCATTCTGAGCCATATCCAAAAATTTCATTTCAGACATGCAAATTTAAATTTTACCTGTTCTGCCCAGAGCCATGTTAGTCAACTCTTGGAGATAAAAGCACAATTTCATCAGTATGTTTATACAGGTTATAGTTTTTGTCACATCGAATGTAAATATATTCAAGTTGTATTAGATTCTATTGTAATTGTATTGAATTTGATGGTCTTGAAATTTTTATTTCATTATTCTTGTTCTATTAAATATCTAAATAGTTTTTTTAGTATTTAATTATATATGGCTACATCCATTAAAAACTATAACCAGTGCTCTAACGTGGTTGTTTCTTATTGCATGGATACAGTTTAGTTAGAGAGTGGTGTGTTTTATTTTTATGATTTTGGATTTGGGACTTATTTTACAATACAGCTAAAATCAAAATGGTGTATGTCATTAGATAATCTGGCCATAGCTTTTCTGCCACCGGAATACTTGGAATTATGTGAGTTATCTTAAATATTAACTTTTTACACAATTTGTAATGTGTAAAAGTATTTGCAATGCTATTGCAATCATTTGGCTGGGTATGGTCTTTTAAGCTGGGACACAGGTAACATTTTCAAATTCATTACTGGTTTTTAAAATTCTAAATAATTTAGCACCTCCAATGTAAAAAGATTATTCTTGTGTAAAGCCCTAGATAAGACAACTAGGTCAACCACAAGAGGTGCATGATAAACACTCGTGGTTATTAAACACAGAGATTTGTCATCATGATGTTCAATTATGTTTTATACTCAATTTTGTATAAGCTGTATGTGTTTGCAAAACTGTTCATATTATAACATCATCTTGCCCAGGGATTGCAGATTAAAATTAATCATTTGGCAAAATCGAACTTTCTCCAGTTAAACAGTGGCAAAACGGAAGCAATCCTGGTTGACATGCACATCCTTCCAAAAACCGAGATCAAATCCATGGGTGGTTGGACCTTGTGCTATGTTCGACCTCACCCTTGGAATGCCCTCCCGGAACATGTGAGGACACCACAGGCCCTTGTGGCAGTTTGAGATTTATTTGAATGTAAAGTTATTATTATTATAAATGCAATGATAATCGCAAAATACATATACATTTGAAATACAAATAATAAAAATAACCTATTTATTGTTCAGATTTTAGAAATAAGACACTTCTCCGACGTTGATGTGTACTTTTTCATGCTCTGGCAACCTTGGTAAAATATTAAAAAGAAACTGCCCCGCGCCTTTATTTGTAAAAGGAAGAAGCCGTTTCAGTTTAAAACTACCAGTTCTGTTAGAGCCACGGTTACAGAAAAGAACCTCAAGAACTTTCATAAGAAGACAAAGCAACATTTGCGAATATAGTTCAGTACATTTTCGCAAACTTTTGGAATTTTGGCGGGTTTTTCCTCGTGATTTGAGGTGTGTAAAGTTACTATATATCTATGTCAATAGAAAAATATAACTAAATATATACAAATAATTGCCTATTTGTATTTTTCTCGCTAATAAAAACGAAAGATTAAGACTGTAAGAGAATATGATTAAATACTTGTATTCTAAATCAATATTCACAAATAGACATGTGTATTATTAGACACGAATATTTGATGTTAAAATGTGTACGTGTAACGCTATCAAAATACTTTCACTTTAGAGACTCGTTATACCTACGCACACACTTTAGTTTTTATAACCTTCTGTGTTAAACAGCGTTAAGGTATCGCATCGCAAATCTTTTCTCTTTTTTGCATTTTATTGTATTTATTGTATATTATGTTGTTAATCGTTCCGTTCGTTCTATCCGGTGTGTCCATGGAACAATGAGCTAAATGCATGAATAACCAGAGCTGTGTGTTAACCACAGTGTCCCCGCCATCATCCTCCTCATCCTCCCTGGACACACAACACACGTCGTCGCTTTGATTCGAACCTGGATCTTAGCGATGTTGAATTAGCTATTACACCTACCAAGTTTTTATTGTTTATAGATTAAATGCTTTTGATGATAATTGTTATTTTTTAAACAGTGGAAACGGCAAATATGTATGCAGCTAAAATGCAAAACAAAAAGCTAGTATTGTGACACTCCACACAAGCCTAGTGTTGTGTTTGCAGTTATAAAGACTAATAAAGCAGTGTAAAGTCATCTTTCAGAAGAACAGCCAACATTCAGCACTTGTGCAGATAAGAACATGGAGTTAATTATTAACAGCTGTTGTGCCGAAATCCGACACCCCGGCAGAATCCTACTCCCTTCTTTTCTACCAAAATTCTACTTCCCCATATCTCCCCTTCTGTTTCACCGGGACTAAAATGCATTTCAGGACACATTTTACAGATCAAGATAAGCCAACAAAATAAAGGAGATGTTAAGGAGAAATTTCATCCCAGAGTAAAAGTAGAGTAGAATTTCGGCAGGCGTTGTGCCGAATTCCGACTCCCAGGCAGAATTCAACTCCCTTCACGTGCACTCACGCAACTAAAGCAAACTGACCCCACATGTGAGACTCGTAGTATTCACATTCATTACTCAAGTAGAAGTAAAAATACTAGGGTATGAAAATACTTTTATAAAAGTTGAAGTATCAACTTAGGCATTTTACTTAAGTAAAAGTACAAAGTAAAAACTACTTAAATTATAAAAGTACAAGCAATGTAAGTAAAACAAATGCCAACAGCTTAGGCTGCACCATAGAGACTTAAAGTGCACTACCCCACCTCCCCAAAAATATTTTTTCTAAAAGCCTTAATGATTATAATGTAATCATTCCTGTTCCTAGGTGGCTGTTCCTGCCACCTAAAATAAATTTAAAAATCCAGCACATATTTTCTCATCATTAAGTCAATTGCTATCTCGTTATTTCGACTTACTTATTTCGTCATTATTTTGGGATACTAAGTCATTATTTCGACTCATGTGAAGGTTTACATACAGACTCTTATTACTGAACTACAAAATGTTATACATGTATCATATAATTTATACATACATCTACATACACACATAAGAACCATACAAAAATAGCGCCGCCTATTGGTTTGAGAACAAAGAAAACTTTAGCGATACGTGATAAATTTTATTTACACTACAAGTGGTAACTCAAGTAAAGTATAGATAACCAAAATTTCTACTTAAGTAATGTAACGAAGTATTTGTACTAAGTTACTTGACACCTCTGATCATAACAATATGGTTCTATTTATAATAATAATAATAAGGTGATGTGTACGCTATTCAATGCTTCACTCTTAGCACTGTAATTACTGCAAAACAGGGTTTATATGCAAATATAAACTGTGATGCTTACTAAGTGTACAGATTTTGTTCTTCATACTTTTTGTGTTGTAAACTGATGGATAAGAATGAAGATTATATCCTTTAAAGATCAAATCTATTAAGATTACACAATAAACAGCAAAACCCTTTTTATTAAATAATATGGGTTACATTTCAGTCTATTGATTGCATTATCATTAAATTTACCTGAGTGAGGAAGCAGTAATGTTGGAAGTACGTATTCACCACACCACTGTCATTTTAGTTCTGGACCTGCCTGCTACAAGGTTTTTGTTACCTAATGTTTAATTGTTAAATGTTGGTTCACAAATGACCTATTCCTTTAATTTCACCAGCCTAAATTAATTAACAAAAAAACATTTCATGCTAACTAGTTGCTTTATATACGGTATAAAGTATATTGTTTCTGCTACTTCACATTATATTTGAAAACATTTTTGTGAACTAGCAGGACTCTATACACACCGCAATGCCACTGGTTGAGGAACAGTTGATGACCATGTTTTATGCACATATGCAAACGCATAAACTAATTTCTATTACTACACAATTAATGTAAACATTACTATTTTTGTTATTTGATTTACAATGTTTTATTATTCTTTAATTTTATTTTTTGTATTTTTTGCAAATACTTTTCTGTGTTTTTTATATCAAGTTAAAGCTTTTTGGGGTTGATACTGGTTTTTAAAACATTCTAATAGTGTAATATGTTTTTAAGTAATTATTTTAACAGAAGTCACTAACATTCTGTTTTTTTAATATATAGATATGGAATTTTTAAAGAAGAACAAGGTCTTCCTCATCGACACTTTGTCTGCAAATTACGAATTAATTTTACAATATGCCCAGCAGGAAAGTATTATCACTCCACGTGACTACAACAATCTTAAAAACCCCCACCACACCACGTCATCCATTGTCACGAATCTTCTAGACAAAGTGATGACCAAGGGCATTGAGACCTGTCTTAGATTTGAGGAACTCCTGCAACGTAAAGACCTTCAGGACGAATTTCCAAATCTGAAGCAGCTGTACCTACCTTTAACTCCTTCACAGGGTATGAGCAACTAATTGGGCTGGCAATTAAAGTGAGTTAATAATCTGTAAATTGAACGTAACAACTTTTTTTGTTGTTTTTTTAGAAAGCGGATATACTGAAGAGGTGATTCAAAACAGATAATTTTATTAAACAATGTATACACACTTAAGTCATACTTTGGTGTGTATGATCCAGGTTACAATACTCTCTGCTATAACTAACCAGATTAGACTATCCTGATTTAAGGTGTCAGTAGAAATGTGGACAACATGTATTTTACAATACATTTTTTGCAGGTCAGTGAATATAAGATGACTGACAATCGTGGTCTCTGTGTGATTATTAATAATGTAAATTTTGATTCACCACATAAAAAAAGATTGGGATCTGATGCAGATGAAGGTTAGTAGTTATAAATTTAAGTTTATATGTTTCGTGCTTTACTATTTTCCATAATTTAGAAAGACACAAACTCAGAAATGTACATACATATATTTATATTCTTTAATATTAAAAAAGTAAAAAGAAGCTTCTTGATAATAATGTCAAGAATTTAGTTTTTAAATAGAACAGATAATTTAAGGTGCCCAGGTGGTGTAGTGAAATGTTCCACTGAACTCCCTGGGTGCCAACCTAGTCACTGGTATACACAAATCAGTGCGTTGTAGTGCTGATCTCATCAGAACATGTGAGAACGTAGGAAGCATTAGGCAATAAAACTGTTCCAAATCAATTGGGTGTGTCAAACACCTATGAAGCTAAAAAAAATGGGACAAAGGCTGATATATTGAAATATTTGGGCTCAGTCAGAGTCCTAATCTTGCAATGAACAAATTAAGTTCACTGCATTGTGAAAAAGATGACTATAAAAGTGCCATAATGACAAGCTGTCATGTCTGGTGTCTATAGAATATAAAATACAGATATTTATACAAATGAATACAAATTCCAACTTGTGACGATGTATGTGAAACAAATATTTGAATAGCATTTTAACGCACTGTGTCAGAATACAATAGTTTCTTTTGATTTGTGTAACATGCTGCTTGTCTTCTCTGGCCAACAGAATCTCTTACAAAGGTGTTTCAGTGGTTGGGTTTTACCGTGAGGCCTTACAAAAACCAAACTGCAAAACAAATGAAGGATTTACTTGAGAAGTTGAGCCAGGAAGAACATACTGGTGGTTGCTTTGTGTGTTGCATACTCAGCCATGGATCTATTGCAGGTGTATTTGGAATAGACGGAGAAATTGTGTCAGATGATAAAATATTTAATCCATTTAATGGAACGAGCTGCCGGAGTCTCATCAACAAGCCTAAAGTATTCTTCATCCAGGCCTGCCGTGGACAACAGTACCAAAACTCTGTTCGGGTTGAGGCTGATAGCATTCCCAAGGAAGAAGAGGAAGCAGATTTAGATACAGATACTGTTCAAGTGATTCATATTCCAGATGATGCAGATTTCCTTGTGGTGAGGTCCACTGTTAAAGGATTAAAGAGCTCAAGAAACTTTTTTGAGGGCATTGACAATTTGTACGAAACACATTTTGTTTTGAAGCATACGTGAAGAGATGTGATCTTTTGCTGCTGATCCATGATGTTGTGCTGCATTATCCAGGTCATTTTGCCAAATGTACATATGGTATTCAAAACATACAATCTGTTTCAAAATATATGCAAAAGTTTTTCCTAAAATAATTTATTAATGTTTTTATTTTTTTAAAGATAAGATTCAAAATTACAGTTTAGAAAAAAATAGTGTAAGCTGAGTGTGTGTCTATCCTTCTAGCTGCAAATTTGCATGCGTGTGCTGTGGAAGATAAATAGGTGACACCTATTCTGTTCACAAGAAACAAAATACAGAGAAGGCTCACCACTCAACAGGCATTGGAACTGATCCTGAGCAACGCAACCCCTGTGACTCAGATAGAGAAGACCGAAATCAACCGAATTCGGACTCCGAGCTGTCTTCAGGTTCGATTTCTCAAACTACCTATTTTCATTTCCTGACTATATTTATTTATTTACAACCAAACTAAAAATTATTTTAATTATTTATTTTGCAGACGAGGAGATTTTTTTCCACCAAAAAACAAAGCGCTCAGTTGGGGAGTAAGACCGCGAAAGATGGAAACGTCTCAATTTTACTCCAGTAGAACCATACGCTACAGATGAAGAGCCAAGGGCTAAGGCCAGACAAAGTATCCGGAGTTGCCTTCAGAGCTTCCTCCCATATCTTGGCAAGGACCCCAGTCGTCCCAGCAGGGAGAGACTTGTAGTTACAAGGCTGATGGAACCATTCATGGACAAGGGCAAAACTGTAACCACGGACAATTTATTTACATCACTGTCACTTGAACAACGACAGCTTAGCTGGAAAACCACTATCCTTGGCACAGTCCGGGAAATTCATCAATCCGCTAGAGACATGGGCAGCACTGAATTCACCACTCAGTTGATTTCAACCACTGGTGGCACGCTGACAGTGTATGCACCCAAACAGAAGTAGGTCGTCTACATTCTCAACAGCATGCACAGCATGGTTGAGACTGAGGATACCACCAAAAGGAAGCCAAACATGGTCACACAATACAACAACACAAAGTGCGGTGTGGAT
>JAOTRQ010051376.1:0-15164 GCA_028565875.1 Hoplisoma paleatum | reverse complement strand
TATACCACAACACTAGAGGGCGTTCGAGTTTCTAAGGGTTTTGTTGCGTCTGGGTTAACCCTCCGGTACAGCCACGAGTGAGGAAGACCGTTATAGATTTTACCTGATGGGTATTAAACAACCGTTTAAACCGTTTAAACGATTTTAAGATGTCAGATCATAAATGAAACATCGTAAACAAGTCAAGTCGTTTATTTTGATAGTTGTAGTGCTCCCCCTTGTGGTCTGCATCGCTGCTGCTTTTGCTCTGTATCGTTTTGAAGTGTAGTTAGAATTTAGTAAAATTTTGGAGGGGCACGATGGACGGCAGATCGATTTGACACAGATAATAAATCAGCCTTGAGTGTGACGTCATAAAATAGATTTCCGAATGATGATGCGCAACATGTCATGTTTTTTTTAACTGCTTGTACTAATGTCGCACGCTGAGCATCATCCTTCTGGTTGGCGACAAAAACCTGCAGTATTAATGTATATTTTTTAATGAAAGCACTTACATACTAATGTAACAGGGCCATGTTCAAGTCACTCAGCGCTTCACGGAGCGTTTTACAGCCAGCGATCGTTTTATGAGCTGCTCATTAGTGAAAACGTGTCCTCCGTGTGTAATAATCACAGCACTTACATATGCTTATTTTAGACTCCTGTTTTGACCATCCATCGATGTCTTCGTTTGCGATGGGACGAAATATATTGTCGCCTTTCGTGACTGATATCCAAGAATTTACATCGTACCTGCCGTCCACAAACTTTTGAGCGTGACCGTGTCGTATCTATTCTGTATTAAATGATCCAGCGCAGGAGCTCCGAGTCCACGCCGAGTTTCACTGTTACTTTCTCAATCTGAATTTGTTTGGCAGGATGTGAGACACACTGAACTTCCCGATGGAGGAGTTTCCTGAATTCTTCATAAATCAGACGCCACGTACTTGTGACTGCTTCCCTTCATAATGTCTCGCTGAACGCTTTATTCATATTATACAGTTCATATTTTCAGAATGATCATATATATAGAGTTAATATCTATAATATATCTGCATATGACCAGGCACTACCTTAAAAAACTAAAAATATAGTGGATAATATAATGGCGTGTGTTAATGATAAATACCATGTATAATATAGTTCATTATTTTATATTGGTTAAATATTTCTATTTTTCAATTTTTTACAAAAACTTGCCTTTTTTATCTCAATCACTGTATTGTTTTGTTCTTATGAATTAAAAATGTTATATTGAACGCACTGATCCTCGTCTTTATTCCAATCTGCACATCTTTATTCCCCACTTCTCTGCTTTTTACAGACTAGATAGGGGGCAGTAGTGAGCACATGTGTCTGACTCAGTGGGCAGCTCTAGCCACGGCGCCTGGGGGTGGCTAGTCAGATTAATACCATGTGCCGCCATCGATGTGAAATGTGAAAGGTGCGATGTGAAATGTGAATACTAACCAAATTAAACACCTCAACAGGTCGCCAGTATGTTGCAGAGTATACACACACACACACACACAGTGCAATTTCAATATTTTGAATTAACCTGACTGTATGTCTGTGGACGGTGGGAGGAAACTGGAGTACTTGAAGGAAACCCATGCAGACAGAGAACATGCAAACTCTAGACAGAAATCCTCGGATTGCATTACCGGAGCAATACCCTAGTGGTTAAGGTACAGGACTAGTAATCTGAAGGATGTTGCTTTAAACATCGCCACTGCTAACTTGAGTGGCCCTTGAGCAAGGGAACTGTAATTACTGTAAGTGGCTTTGGACGCTGGCGTCTGCTCAAAAAATTTAAAATTTTAAAATGTAGATATTAATAAATAAACGGCTAAATATACAAATGTAGTATTAAAATCCATTCCATTATGTTAAAGGGCTACGTTACACTGCAACACGAACGTGTAGTAGTCGATGTCCGACACTAGAGGGCATTAGATCCTTCAGGCTTCTTTGTAAAGGTCTGTGGGTTTGTGTTACAGTGATCTGCATCAGACTGGGATCAGTTTTCCTGCACCCAGTTATTCTTTTTATAACCGAGACTCGGTCACAGCGGGTCCGTTATTGTGTCCTGGAATCGGTTACATTTGTTTTTCATTGTACATTTCATGTTGTGCATCGTGTTACCGTTTAAACAATAGAAAGGCCACTCGAGGACCTGATCTCCCCGGAGGCCCGAGACACACCTCGGCGCTCGGCAAAACATTCGTACCAACAATAGTGAGCTCATCCTCCCCGATAGGGTTACGCTCGGCCCTATATTTACCCGCATCTCATATCCCTTATCCACGCTAATGTAAAATGTAATTTCAGAGTTAATCCCTCTCTGCCCACGAGCGCTGGCACGTCCACAAGGCCATGAGAGCGTGTTCTCCATTTCAGATTCATGCCCAGCCTCTGAGCTAGTGTGGCTTTCACTTCTCGCCTTGTCTGAACCTGGTTTGTTATACAATATGCGACCAAAAGGTTTGTCGATATATAATAAGAGAAGGATCAAAATCCAAAACGTGAATGTAAATCAAGCATTTATGTGTTATTACAGCCTCTGATTTAACTAGATTTTAATATTCCGTCATTTTAACCATCAGCAAAACAGTCAAGCTGGTTCATAAAACCTAGTTAGTTTTCATTCCCCAAACATTTGCTAACTTGCAGTCTTGGAAGCATAGAATTTTCTGGAAGGACCAATTCAAGATCTGCCATCAAGTGAAGCTCTTTAGTCTTTATTTGTTTCTTTACCATACGGACAAAACGTATATCCCATCCAAATCTCCGAAATGTTACGATGACACGAATAGACTCACAAATGTCGATTTACATATTTTATCGGGAACGCATTGTAGTTGCTAACCCTGAAGCACAGGTTGCACTTGAACCCGAGACTCTGGACTCATTCGGGGACCTTTCAGGTTTCACTGAACAGCCAGATGAATATAGCGGTACACCACGAACTGATGGTCTGGCACATACGGGCACTTACGGCAGTAACAGCACTTACCCCACGAACCTTTATAAACAAAAAAAGGAGACACAAAAAAATAAACAAAAATGAGGTAACGCGAGCTGTTCCTTAACAGCGCTAGGTTACCTCCAAGCCTCCTAACATGTATAGTCACTTGCCGCACTACATTACACTTTTTATCCCTGACCAATCAGACACAAGAGACAAAAGTTACAAAGCCATGACGAGATGAGTAAATATTTATTTACTCCAAAGTAAATATCTCTGTAGATCCCTTGAACGTCATGTAGAAAATTCTTCACCATGACTGATCTGCTTTTCACTGCGGTGTGACCAGAGAAAGTTTGTTTTATTTACACAAAGTCAGTTCACACAAATTTCAGAGATTTAAAGTTTGTTTTTGGGATCGTTTATCGCTGGACGAAGCTGCATTACTCGAGACTTCCAACCAGTCGTGTTAGTCAGCGTGTGCAGTTCCTATTGTCAGTGGAAGAGCCTCGCTGAGTGACTCAGGAAGACGACGAACATTGATTTGTCTGCTGGTTTATCTATATCTGTGCGGCGTGTGTCTGTTCTCTGTATAGCATCTGTGACGGGGCTGAACGGGCTTAACGGGGAGATAAAACTCCCCAAATAACCTCTCTCTTCTGATTGGTCGAACGGAGCGGGGGTTGTGTGGCGTTGCTGGACCTGGACGAGCTGGACGAACTCATTTCATGGTCCGTTTCTCCAGTCCGTTAAATCTAATATTACACTAGTCATACAAAATAAAAGGTCCAAAACTGGCTGAATGTCAAACATTAAAATGTCTTTTGATGTTTTATTAATTCACTGGAATATTTTATGAGTTTATATACATGTATTACTTTGGATTGTTTTTTAATTATAAAACAATTTCTGTACCTTTTAGAGATGGAAATTCATATTGACCGTAATTCTTGTGCACACGTGAGTAGGCCACTAGCATAATTACATTTTATTCTTTTAAATGTACAAACGTTTGTTTTCCTGTATCTGAGAGGTCATGCGGTTAATAGAATTGGATAACGGTATTAAGTGCCTCTTAATTGTACAAGATTCGATTCACGATTCACTGTAATAACCACCCAAGCAGTTGTTTTTTAAGGTACACGTGGACAGTTACCCTACACCAGGCACCAGTGCACGCTGTTTATTCTTCTTGAGACATTACAAAAGTTTTCCACGGATTTTAAATAATCCTCTTCTAATGGGCTTATAGACCTGTGAGTGTGTGTGTTTGTGTGTTTTTGCTCTGGGGGTTCCTGTAAGCTTCTTTTACTCATTTCAAGCTTTGCATAAAAGGGTTTTCGACGACTCGACGACAGCTCCGGTGCCCTGAACACAGATAATAAGCGGAAGATGAAGATAAACAGACAACGGTGGCTGAGTGACATCATGACGTTACCACGACAATCCGGTCTGATTTCTTTAACAGCTCGGGCAAAGTGCTGATCTGTTTTAACACGTGTCACTAATCAGAAAATAGATTTAATTACGGCTAAATTCACCACGATTAGAATATCAGGAATGGTGCCAGTGTGCTAGTGCGAATTAGGTTTTATCTGTAAAGAGCTTCTTGTTGCAGGAAGGTCGTGGGTTCGATCTCCGGTTGAGGCGCTTCTGGGTTTGTGTGTCAGGAGCTCTGATTTCCTCGCACTGTCCAAAAACAATAGTCAAAAACACGCTTGTAAGCGTATGCAAATGCCCGTTTGTAAGCGTATTGTAATGCAAATCGCAGGTGGGGGAGGGGGGGGGGGCGTGTATAACATCTGGCCTAGCGCGTCACAGTGGGTGGGACTGTCTCTGCCATTCCAATGTGAAATTTGCATGTTCTTCGAGTGTCTGCGCGGGTTTCCTGCGGGTTCTCCGGTTGCCTCTCGTCGTCTGGAGACATGCTAGTGAGATTTACATTTTCAGCATTTAGCAGAAACCTTTAAACAAAGTGTCTTACAAATACAGCGTATCACTATTTGTTTTTTGAGCAATCGAGGGTTAAAGGCCTTGCTCGGGGGCCCAACTTGGCAGTAACGCTGATGGTGATGAGACTTAAACTGGCCACTTAGCGTTCTCTATTCCAGTACAGTAAATAACATCTACCACTGCCCAAAAACTGGAGATAGATTTGAGGGGTTTTTTTTATCGGAAAGTCTTTGGACTGTGGGAGGAAACCTGGAACTGCTGGAAGAAACACCACACACACAAACACACACACACACACACACACACACACACAGCACTCCACATGGACTACGTGCATAATGAGTTACTCTTGTGACGCCCTTGTTAAGCGCGCCGAGAGAAGCTCGTGCTACAACAAAGGGGGGGAGCGCGTGACGCACCCTCCCCTTTAAATCGTGCGCGCGCGCGCGCCGCTTTAAGCGCCGCCGTGTCTCTAATCCAGGACGAGCGAACGTGTGTGAGTAAGTGAGTGAGTGAGAAAGAGAGAGAGTGTGTGTTACCTGCTGACTGATGTGTGTGTAGCTGTGTGGATGCTAGTCTGAGTCCAGTAGCGCGTTACATGCAAGGCGATGGGAATCGAGCAATCATGCCTGTGCAGAGAAGTGTGTTAGTTGTGCTCGTGCTGACCGGATTACTAGCACCGGGTGTGGGTGAGTAACTAGTGTGTGTATGTATGTATGTGTGTGTGTGTGTCATGCTTGAACTAACAGGTTGTTTGTTTGTATAGTTGTACAATGATACAGTGTGGCACCTCATTAACCAGCTTTTTGTGTGTGTGTGTGTGTGTGTGTGTTTCGTTTCCGCTTTACTGCTGCACAATTTACGATCGGTGTAATCTCCTTAATAGTGTCACCTCGTTTCCCGACCCCAGAATCGAGTTCCGATCTCATCTGCACCTTTTAAGGTGGAACGGGAACCGATACCGGGCGCACAGAGCCAGTTTCCCGATTCCCGGTCAGTGGGGGGGGGGGGGGGTCGTGAGGAATTTAGCGGTAAATATCGACCCCCGTTGTGTCGTGTAAGTGACTCTTCTCTGTGTTGTCTGTGTCCACGCACGTGGGACACGCACGCACGCACAAACGAGCGCATGTTGTTTTCCGGTTGATTACCAGCCTCAAAAAGCCACTTTGTTACAAGACCCAGCAACCATGTGCTCGCTCACACACACACACACACTTTCACCTATTCTGTACTAGTGCTACTGATTCTCTTTACTAGTTGTAACTGAGTGTAACGAGTTTGTGTTACATGTGGATTGATGACGTGCTTCCTTTTTTGTTCATCCAATTACCAGTTACTTAATTAATAATTATTAATTATTAATATTACTAGATTATTTGTGACATAATTTGTTTAAATAGTCTAGATTTTTGATTCGTATCAACAGAGCTTGGTGTGTTTTTAAACGCCGCCGTTTTCCTTTAATAATTGTAGTACGAAGAATTATAGTACGCTAGGTGGCGTTACGCTCGTGTTTACGGTTTCAGTGGTGGGTGAGAAACGTTTGCCGTTGCAGATTTTAGATCCATATCAAACATCGAATGTTTTAAAATGTTAGAACCATAAATGAAACGTCGTAAACATCGACGCACCATCGCATGAAAGGAGTGACTACTTTAACTACAAGCCTGCTCCGTGCGCCACCTTGTGGTCTGCACGTTGAGACTCTGTGTGCTAGGGGTTCACGTTGTGCGTTTATAAACAAAGATCCCTTTATACCGATACGCAATGATGCCGACCACAAGGTGGAGTGCTATAAGACATTTTTAAAAAGCCACGCACGTGCTTGTAGTTCAAGCATTCGCTCCCTGCATATGGCGGTGCCTTGATGTTTTTACTTGTGAGCCAACATTCGTAGTTCAGAATCGATCAGCCGATATCTACCACGATGAGGGTAAACGCAAACACGACGGTGCCCTCAGAAACTCGGCGCCCTCTAGCTCTCTGGTGGTGAATTACCGTGTGCCGCAATGCGACCTTGACTCCGAACTAAAAGGAAAACGCCGCCACTGAGGCGCAGTATAAATCAGCTTTAACGGTGTGGTATGTTTTAATGGCAGGAAACTGCCGTTCGTTTTTTCTATTTATTTATTTATTTAAAGCATCAGATATCCTATTATAGCTACATTAGAAGTATAAATGTTTCAAACTAAAAGATATTTGTAAACGTGTCGAGTTTTTTTTTTACCTACAATGTTTGTTTTTTTTTAAAAGGAAAGGAAAAGAAAGAAATCATTACAGTTGTTCCTCGGGTGAAGGAAAGTTGGGGTCGGAACACTTTGGTCAGTCCCAGTAGATTCCCTTGGATTACATAAAGGTTAAGGACGAGCTCGAGGTCCCGGAATATTCTGCTCCTAATACACGCAGAAGTTCCAAGCCTGCTGCTACCTTTTTCTTTTTTCTTTAGGCCAGGGTGGGGCAAGATTACAATCCCGTCAGTCCAGACTGGTGCAGTTCTTGTGTTGTTGCTTTTCTGTAAACCTGTTTGAGCTGGGGGGAAACGACTCTTAAATTGTTGCTCTGGCCCTTTAGGCACTTCTGGTTTAGACCATTTCCTGTAAGTATTATGGGTTTGTTTAGTAAATCGGAGTGCACTCGTGTATCAGAAGTAATTAAAACATACTCGAGACTTTAAAGAACTGAATGTTTTGTGACACGTTGAAGGTCTGTGGTGGTATTTTAAGAGGCTGTTGCAAATCGTTCTTTCAGCAAAGCTAGACAGAAGTCTGGGCCCTTTTGTGATGGTAATCTAGGCGATGGGGGCCCCGTTTACTGTGCTGTCAAAGAAGTCTGCTTCAGCTTTGAACCGCTTAATGAATGTTGCCTACAATTGCTGCATACATTACATTAGCAAGACTGACACAGAGCAGGTTTCAAAGTCAAACTTATCATGCGTCCTAATTATTATCTAACAACAACAACATCTTTGACCAGAAATAAATAAATATATATATATTCTATAACAGTATATATGCTTGATATTTAGTCATTCGGTGTCCGTTCATCTTCCAAATGTGTCTGATTCCCCAGAACCCTGATTCCTCCCTCCCTTCTCACAAGGCCAGGATGGAACACACACTGTTACGTTTCAATAGCGGACTTAAAGAAAAGTGAAGGCCACACGTACGTCCAGACCCGCGGTAGTGCGAGGTGGCTGGTGAGAAATGGCCGAAGGGCTGTTCGTGGGCCCCACTCACAACAAGACGCATGGGTTTGCACAGCTGCTGTGTTTTTATTCTGACGGAGTGGGGGGTGGAGGTGCCAGAGTGTCCGGTCCATGAGATGAAACCTTAGAACCTTTAGTCTTCTGGGGTTTGCTCTCTTCAAAAGTTTTAATATTGAACTGCATTTGATAAGTTGCTATACACACACACAGACACATTGATTATCTATAAGCAGCAATCAGATACCATATTAGATTAGTTAAATCTAGTTAAACCCAGCTCAGTTAGATCGTGGTTGTGGTGAACTTGCCTCGTTCCTCGACCAGCAGCTTTGAAGCTGACCAGTTACTTATGATGGAAGTATGTAGACACACACACACACACACACACACAAGGAATTTTCTAGTTTAAATCCAGCACACAAGCCAAATACATACTCTGAGTTGGGACTGTGGGCCCTCAGGGACGCCGCGTTTCTGAGGGTTTTGTGGCGTTTCGTGTTTTGTTTACCGTCTGGTACGACGACAAACGAGAAGGAGCGTCGTAGCTTTAAATGTCGATTTGTATACGAAACAAGATGACAACATGAAACTGCATCGTGACCTTGACTTGACACACCAGTATAGATCAACTCTTAGGTGACCCTTCATTATTTTAATGCTGTTTAACTTGAGTATTAATCGAAATGATTATAAATGTTTAATAAAATAGTTTTTAGTGTACTAAAAAGTGTGTGTGTTCGTGTGTGTTTATCCGGCTTTCCAAAGGGTTTCTGTCATTCCGTCTTAATGGAAAATGTCAGTGGAGACGTTTACAACTGTTGTGTTATCAAGCCGTCGACGCTCGAATCTCTCCGATTGTGCTCCGTCGGACGTGAGGAAGTGTTTATCGGTGAAGTTTAAATGAGAAGGAAGGAAGTTTAAATTTGAGAACGCATTCACATTCTGTTCTTTAAATAAAAAGCCGGCGTGTCAAGTAGGAAGCAGTAATAATAAATTGCTCCAGGTCCTCGGATCTCCGGGCTTGTTACAGAGACCTTTTTGATACAGAGAAGCGTATCTGGATCATTTCGTGCTAAGGTTCCGAGCGTTCTGAAAGCCTCCGAGGTGTCGTAACTGGTGCTTATTTGTCCGTGAGGTTCACAATAGAGTCGAGTGCATTTCTCACTCCTCTCTCGGCAGCCCGACTGACTCAATTACACCCCGTTCAGATTGATGGGCAGCAGCTCTCGCGTAGGTCATGTGATGCTCTCACAATTCTGTGTGAGAAAACATCATGAGCGTGGTGGAGAGAAAAAAAGAGAGAGAGAAAACCGAGGGAATAACCTGAAGGCTGGGTGCATCTCCAGCTTTTAGTTTGTTTTCCAACAGTCTTTCATGGATTTTTCTCATAACCGAACTGAACGGCGTCATCAGAGTTCAAGCCTCAGGATTTTTTTCTTCTTCATAAGTTGCCACTGTTGGGCCTCGATGGCTCAAATTGTATTCGGTACCATTTGTAAGTCACTTTGAGTAAAAGCATTTTGTAAATGTAACTGGAAAAGACTCGAATCGAGTAAAGCACAATATAATAAATAAACATTAATACTCTCTAACCAGCTTGTGGTGAGCTTGGTCATAGCTTGTATCTGTCTTGAAGCACCTTGGCGTCTAAACCTCGAGGTTTTTGCCGTCAGCTAGTCTCTGATATTTGATCGTATTGAAAAGTGAAACCCTAAACGTTCACTCTCCGACGCGGCTGTAAAGCCGTTATGACTTTTCTTTCATGGTTGCTCGTTGGACTGGTGTATAGATTCTGCCTTCAGGTTCAAATCGCAATCCGACTGCCTAAACTCTCGACAGACAGAGATCAGGCTTTGAGCCGGGGTGCAAACGACGCGTGTAAAAGAAATGAGACATTTAAACTATGGCTGATGCTACATGCGTGCGTGTGTGTCCAGGAAACCTGGACGCTCAGAGGAAACGGATCTATGTAGGGTTACACGGGGCGAAAGTGTGCGAGTGCCTTTTTTTGTTTTGTTTTTCTTTTTGTCTGCGATTTGGCCTCTGGCGGGGACGTTGGGTATTAGAGTTCATGGTCAGAGATCTGTCTCTGTTTTCGCTAATGACCTTGCTAATGACCCCAGTGGTCGTTGTGCAGAACAGGCTAATTGCTCTCGCAGACAGACTAGCCTTTACATGACCCGACTCTTTTCGACGTTGAAGGCTTTTTGGGATCGGTCTTTACGATCCCCTTTTGTCTTCATTGTAGCTTAATGGCTGATTACCGGTATAAAGTTGTGTCCTGGTTTTTCAGGGAGGATATGGCACACACACACACACACACACACCATTCACCAAATCTTTAATCCTTCTACTATGATTCCCTTGTTTTTCGATGTAAAGTAGGTCAGTGGTGCTTTTTATGGGACTCTGAGCCACAGGGGTCCATTTTAGATTTAGGAGGAAAAATTCTCTCCCAGATGTTCATAGTGTGTTTGTCATGGTCATAAATTGAGCCCGGTGCTCGATTCATAAAGGAATAGGAACGTATGAGTAGTTTGGATTCCATTAAAGCGATTCTGGGTTCACACAGACGTTCTCGAGATGTTTCTCTGGTTCTCTTGACACGATGTTTTTCGGTGTGTACCAAGTAGGGCTAAAATTAGTAATGACACTAATGTCAGAAGTTCATGGGTTTCCCATTGAAAGTAATAAACTGATCTGTCTAAAGGCTGCGTTCTAGTTTCATGCAGTTTATTATCGCATGTATTTGGTACACAGCCATAGAAGTTTGTCACGTTGGTCATTGGACTGGACGATTATTTAATAACAAAGAACATCTTGAGATGAAGAATATTTTTTAAGGGAGTCCTGGGCCCAGAATGGCGGCAGCGCACGAGAACTTTGTTCATCCGCACTAAAGTAGAAACAAAAATCTAATCAATCGAGAACATTCTAGTTAAAGAGAATCCTATAGATGGAAAAACATTTGTTCTTTAATGTAGTTTTGTCTTCAAAATCTTCACGTTGACCGACTCGTCCTTCAGATTCCAACCGCTTCCCAGGCAGTGTGGTTAGGGCTGCCCACTGCGTCAGGCACGTGTGCTCACTACTGCTCTCTAGTGTCTGTAAATGTGTGTGTTTCGCTGCACGGATTGGGTAGAATTGCATTATTAAGATGGTGGTGGAAAAGTGTCTTCTAAATTCTAAGCGTTCGAACTCTTGGTGCCGGTGTGCTGGCGGAAACTCCCAGGTCCTTGTTGTTTATTAGTTTAAACGGTGAAGAGGTCACGTTACGGAAGGCTGCTTGAAACACAAGCTGAACTACGTTCTACGCATTAAAACTAAACTTGTGTTTGTGGAGGCAGGAAGGTTCCTGCACTTGGACCAAGCGAGTAACCTGACCGGGAGCAAACCCAAACGATGCCCCTCCTTCTTTAACATCGATTGTGTGTGTGTGTGTGTGTGTGTGTGCACGCGCTGTCTGGTGGCGTCAGCATGTCTTAATCAGCTCCGTGTCTGGGGGCTCTGTGGATCTCGTTTCAGCCCTTTGCATCTTGGGTAACAGCACTCTAGTAGTCGACTCGCTCCCTCCGGCCCCCCAACATCCTGCCCTCTACGACACAGAAGTGCATGATGGACTTTAATTATTCTTAGGCGGCCGGGTGCAATAATGGCCACGGTTAGAATGAAACGAGGTAGTTGGTCTCCCCCCACCCCCCACCCTCCAGATAAGCTCGGCACTTTCGTGAACTGAAAACATTTTGTCTCGAGATCTCGAGATCCGGTTCAAGGTTCAGGATGAAGATCTTTTTCCAAATCCAAAATCTTATCAGGAAAGTAAAAAAAAGATGTCCAGTTTGGAAAGGCTTTAGATCTTTAGGTAGAAATTAGTGGTAGGGGCATCTACCACCGGGCATCCAGTACTATCTTCTTACCCCATCTATTGTCGTCAAGATACCCAGTTAGTTGTGACCCCTTGTTTGGGGAGCTTGCTGGTTACTCAGCTAATGTTTAGGGGTTTGTTTTGTTACCCCTCATTGTTTGTGGACCCTACTGGTTACCAGCAAAGTTGTTGCTTGATCCTAGCAGTTGTTACCCCATCATTGTTTGTGGATACACACCCATTATCAAAAACCCCCATTGTTTGCAACTCATTGTTTGGTGGTCTTGCCGGTTACCCGTCTAATGTTTATTGTTAACGGTTCTTACCCTGATCGTTGTCTGTGAGTGGTACTTGTACGTTTAATCATCCCGCTTTCTGACCCCGGTGATACGCAAAGAAAGAAGAATTTTTGTGCAGCATACGGGTGTAAAAAAATAAGAATTCTATTTGGTGCGTTTGCATTTCTACAGCAGCAGATCTGGGGCCACTACGGCTCTGCCGGGTACGCCTGCACAGGAGCGCTGAGGTTTGGGAAATTCTTGGCCCGTGTTGCCCTTAGTCACCTTACCGTAATGTGCAGTTGCTTATGCCAGATCCATTTGTGGTTTTATCATATCGCTAAACCTCGCTCTAATTGTTCAGACTTGCACTTAATGGTAGCAGTTTTCCCCTCTTCAGTGCACGTCTGTCACTTCCTGTCTGAACAAGAATGGAATGAAAGGAACTTCGCGCTGCCGGAGAGACTCCCCCGGCCCTCGCTGAGGTCCCTCAATATTATGGGGCGAAATGTCCACGTCTAGACTGGATTTTTTACTGATGGCCACAGCTGCCCCCCGCTACCCCCCATCCGGGACAAATCCATGCCGGATGGATCCCTGCCCCCAACGGTCCTGTCCCGTTTGTGCTCCTTTCCTCCCCCTAACAGCTCCAAGAAACCCAATGGAGTGTAAGGAAAGGGGGTGATCAACACCCCCCCCCATCCCCCCACCCCTTTAACAGCCCTCTCCATACGGCCCAGTCGTGCTCTTTGTTAAGACCCGGTCAGACCGATCCCTCCTCATGTCTGTCTAATCCCCGAACAAAAGGGCCAGTGTAAGGCCAGTAATGATGTGTATACGCGAGCGCTCATTCGCACCACGCTCGCAGCCAAATGCGCATTTCACACTTTTGTTTGGTGAACGCTCGCCCGATTTGTGCTTTTCGGCCACTTCCTGCATGATATCTGAACTTTAATATATGAAAAATACTTGTACACTCGGGAATGAATCGTCTGCTTTTAACACAATCCGTGCGGTGACACACACACACACACCAGTCGGAGGCGGCACAAGGGTCAGCATCGTCGCCCCGAGTTTGATTCCCAGGGTCTTTTCCGAACTGAGTTTGCATGTCTTGCGTTCGTTCTAGATGATTGTGTTCCGTGTGTTCCGTGCTTGTCCACAGTTAAAATAAAACCCACATTTGTTGGTGTACGAAACGAATACAAACACGTAAAAAAAAAACACCAGACACTTTGAAAATGTGGATTTTATTTTAACAGGAATGAGATCACATGTGATCTTGTTGGATACTGAACAGTTCGCTTGGCCGTCCCGAGTTTAAACGTTGATCGACTCCGAATTTGTTGTACAATCTTTTGTCCTTCGCGTCTAAAAATCTCAAAGGTTAAATAATTTCCGTGACCTGCTCCGTCTCTACTGCATTACCTGATAAGAGCTGCATGATGTCGTACCAGAACTGAAGATAGAAATGATCTCAGCACCGTGTTTACAGCGGCGGTCACACCAGAACCGTTCGGGTCTCTTTCTTTACTTCTGCTGCTGATCTGAATGGTTTCAGGCGTGTGTGAGATCATTGTTGTGGTGGTTTGTGACCACGATCGACTGCTTCAGTACCAAAGAAAAGCACCTTTTATACAAGAATCTAAAGAAAGAGATGTTTTATTATTTTTAAACTGTAAATCTCAGCCTTGTTTGTTTATTGGGATTTTAACGTCGTGTTTTGGTGACACTTTTGGTTCTATTCAGGACACGAAAGACAACACACACACAGGAACCTCACAACAATACAAACGCAACAACATTTTTAACATTCTTATCAAGATCCAGATTGGAACAACACATACATGAACGTGCAGAGTTCAACAATAAAATAGAACAAACAATACAAAATAGAACAGTGTAAACAATCATCTCACACACACACACACACACACACACCTACACAAACACTAATCAATACATGCTTTAAATAAAACTTGGGTGTTGAAACGGTGTTTGTCATGAATGTAACCAAAAGTGTAAACATGTTAAGATCAATAAATATTAAGTTACTTGTGTACTTGGGGGTGACCAATGTTCTCAGAACAAGTGTGTGTGTTTGGTGAATGGCCAAACACTGATGACTTAATGGTAAAGGTACCAGATGCTCACTGGTTCAAGCGCCACTGCCAGCTACTTGCCACTGTTGGGGCCCCTGAGCGAGGAGGCCCTTAACTTTTAATTTTCCAAAATGTGGAGGTTTCCGTTGTAATTGTAAATGGCTTTTGGGTAAAGTTGTGTACACAATTCTGTAAATGTAAACTGTTGGCATGGATGTGCTGTGTTGGCACGCTGGTGAGGAGGATGTGCCACCCCGAGTTGTTTTTCCTTTCCTTTATCTGAGCTCGGTCACCTCCGTGAAACAGTCAGGAAATTCCTTACGCATGTGAACAGTTAAGTTGGATGTGCTCCACTGGCGTTTACCAGCAGTCCACTTTTTAATTTTTTAGAGAAGCCGACCGACGGACATTTCCAGAACATTCCGAGCGTGTCCGTCCGGCTCGCTCTTTTTTTCCTTGCAGTTGCATCACCTCGAGTCGAGCTTTTGACATTTTTTAGGGTGGATTCTGTTCTGGATGTGTTCTGTATTGGGTGGGTTTAGTTCTGTTGTTCTGTGATGGGTAGATTCGGTTTGGACATGTTTATTGTTGGGTGGGTTTAGTTCTTGATGTGTTCTTTATTGGGTGTGTTTTGTTATGGATGTGTTTTCGTCTTGGATGGATTCGGCTATGAATGTGTTCTATATTAGGTGGTTTTGGTTCTGTATTGGGTGGGTTTAGTTCTGGACATGTTTTATATTAGGTGGTTTTGGTTCTGTATTGGGTGGGTTTAGTTCTGGACATGTTTTATATTAGGTGGTTTTGGTTCTGT
>JAOTRQ010051366.1:0-15165 GCA_028565875.1 Hoplisoma paleatum | reverse complement strand
ACAAAGGCGTGCAGATACTGAAGGGGATGGAAAATAACAACAAATATGTACAAACACTTAACAAAAATGGCTCATTTTTTATGAGTAATACTGAAGAAGTAAAAAAACAATAGTAGAAACAAGGCTGTTGTTCGTAGCATTTGGAGTGTCTTTGTGTGTGTGTGTGTGTTTGTAAAATGTGTGTGTGTGTGGATTACCTTCTTCTCCTCGTTGAAGGTATAATATATGAAAAGAATCCCATCCTTGTTGCCGTCTGTTCCGGAAAACTGCTCCAGTGCGAACTGCACGTCCACCCACTTGTGAGGCTTCCAGTCTCTCCACCACTGCATGGCGCCCTTCTTCACCCACACAGACTAAACAATGACATAAGCAATTATAACACACTCACGTCAACACAACACATTTATCAAACGGATGCTTTCGTTTCGCTCTAACATGAATGTGCACGTTTGGAAAAAAGGACCGCCATTAACACTGGGTCTGTGTAGGTTTAGTCCGGGCGCTCCGGTTTCCTCCCACAGTCCACAAGCATACAGGTAAGGCAGACGGAAGATACTGAACTGTCCATGAACTGTGTTTGACGTGGCTCGTGTGAATGGATGAGCGTTTCTTGTCATGGGTGTTACCTAGAAGTGTAAAGAACACGACTGAACCACCCTGCCACCCCAAACCCAACGTTAGTACATGATAAATGTTAATAATATATACATGGTGAGAGAAGCACCTGTTCTATGGCCTGTTCGTAATGCCTAAAGTTCTCCATTTCTCGTTTGGACCTCTCGCTGAGCTGTTCTAAGATCTGTTTGTGCCAAGTTGCCGTCTGCGCCGGTGTGATGGACAACGACATGGCCTGCACAGAGCTGATCAGACCTGGAAAGACAATACGATTTACAAACAAAAACTTTGTATTTTTTATTAATAAGCATAGTTTATTCGTTTATTTACAGTCATCATTTACAGGCAGTGTCGCTTTGTACTGATCAGGGTTACGTGGAGGGTTTTGATCTGGAAACACTTTTTAAAAAACAAAACACACAAAGCTTACACGTCTAATGAACATGCGTTCGGGACGGTGGGAGCAATAAAACGGTGCTCCCATGGAAGAAACTCAGACACGCAGATGCTTGAAGTGCATCCCAAATCGTGCACTTATGCAAGTGTAGTGTGTAGTGTGCACCGAACACTTACGTCTCAGTGCTCATGTGGAACATTACACATCGGGGAAAGTAACGGACGAGCGTTTGATGGCGGTTCTCTAGTCGGGTAAAATATCTGTTAGCTCATCTTTATGACTATATTAGTTTTTGTTTACGTCCTACTGATAAATACTTTCCTTAACATTTATACAAGGCAGTTGCTTCCGCTTATGATTTGGCGATGGGCGCAGTGTCCGTTACGTAGACAAAATATATTCGATGCGCTTAGTGCAACTTACCTGGGGTGTGAAACCAGTTAAGTTGGGAGTAAGAGTCGATGGAGCACCCTCCTCCACTAACCCAGGCCCACAATGGGTGCTCGTCTGGCCCATATGGCTCCTCCAACCCCAAGTTAAATGCGGCTATAGAAGACAGGCTGGTGGTTTCAGCTGCATCGCCTCCGGTCTGAACGGTCAGGTGAGTCTGGGCCTCTTCCAAGTCCACGTTGCTCCACTGGGGGTTCGGCTGGCCGGACTGGCTAGGTGAAACAGTCATTGCCCGGGTGGTCAGTACCTTGTCTTTCTCCTCCATATCTGATTCGACGCTTTCCTCCTCCAGGATGGGCGTGTTCGGTGTGGGCTCCCGCCACGCAATCTGACCCTCTCGATCAGACACCAGCTCTGAAATGAAGCTGTCACTGGTCACTTTGGGGATCGGTCGTTTCAGATCGGATGGATTTTCGGACTCGACAGGGGGCGGCGCTGTTCCCTCTGCTGAGTCTGCGGAGGTTTGCGACTCTAGACGAACTTCGCCACCGAAAAAACAACCGGCACTGTAAGGAGACAAAGAAAACGGCAAACGAATGTGTAACGATGGTGCTGCTGGGACCTTAATTTCCCTTAAGGAACCTCCTAAAGGGATCAATAATGTTTTATCAATCTTAAAAGGCTCGTCGATTCGATTGCTCTGGTGACACAGTTAGAGAACGGTGCTTTTTATCATCCAAGACTGACACTAGCCAATCAGAGGGCGGCTTTCCTTCACTCACCTTTGCAGGCTGGTAGCACTGGCGCTGGAGTTGGAGCGCTCAGTGTCTCTGGGTACAGAAACAGCCTTCCAGGCTTTCCCGCTCATTTCACTGACGGTCACACCCTGACGAAAACATATCGCCCGGTCCTCACAGCCGATGCCCCACACCTGCAACAGGTACCAGAAAACATCAAGGTCAGCTGGTAACGGGCATCGGTGCCACTCTTGTTCACATTTCGGCTTGATCTGACCCTGAAAGAGTTTCGGGTGTAGAGTTTCTTACCTGGTCGTTCAGGCCCACATTGATCATCACCATTTCTCCCACCATCCCGATCCAGCCTGAGCCACAGGGATTATGGGAGTTGACTCCCCGCCTAAACCAGACCTGTAATGCGACAGCGTCGAGAAACATTTTGGTACATGTTAAGATAGTTTAGCATTATGTTATAGCATAGCAATGTATAGCATTATATTATTATATTATATTATGTATAGCTGGCCCTGCGCCTCCAGGAGACACGACTTAAGTCGACATATATCGAATTATCTGGTCACCAGGCCAGACAAAACCCAAATTTAGGAGTCGTGGGGGGTAAAATACAGCACATATAAGATCAGAAATCAATGAGTCTCCAATAAATAGATGTGTACTGACCGCGCGTAAACTAACTCATGATTTGATCAGCTTTTATTTGTATTTATTGTACAGTAACATGATTTTACGTTTCCTATTAATTTATGAATCCAATATTTGTGGTGGACAGACGTAAAGTCGAATAAAATGACGTAAACTTTACACTTAAAGTAACTCGTAACGACTTGAGCCGATACCTGAGGTGTCCCTGTTCTTTAGTTTACGTTCATGACAGAAACACAGTAGTATATCACTACATGATCACTAAATGATCAATATGAAATATTAAATTCTTATTATTTACAAAAAGAAGCCGACCTGAGAATCAAATCTGGACCTTTGTACTGTACACAAAAAGCACCAAACCATTTTTTTATATCCATTCGGGGTTTGAATTTGCCTAAGAGATTTATTCTAGTTTCCTGATATTTAAAAAAGATTGGTTTGTGTGTGTGTACTCTCTGATATATGACTTACTTTATTATCCTTGGTCAGTGCCCAAACGACGTTGACCCCGACTGCTACATGAGTAGCGCCGAATCCTGGACTCGGAGCCTCAACCACGACCCACGAAGAGCCTAGAAAAACAAACGTGTTTATATTAATCCAACTCATTTTGACATCAAATAAAAAACCATTATCTCTTACACCAGATGCATTGTGGTTTATCGTGGTTTACCTTTAGGGCAGTCTCTGCTAATGCCCTCTCGGACCAGCAGCTGGCCTTCCCAGAGTACAGCCCAGAGCAGATCAGATGGTCCACAGCTTATCTGCACAACCTCTCCAGGCGTGTCCATCTCCTCCCATATCGAACCTTCTGGATTGTAGTGATTAATGCCAGATCGGAACCAAACCTAATCGAGAAAAGTGTGGAAGATTATTTTATAACTTTAATCATTATATTTTATAAATTATAATGCAAGTGTGTACGATGAGGTCCTGACCCTTCCTTGAAGGGAAGCAGCCCACAGTGAGATCTGCCCCAGCGGCTCCTCTGTGATCTCCCAACCACCACAGCTTATGTCATTAAATGGGTCGGGAAGAGAAGCTGTCTGCTCTGAGGGGATCTGGTGACAACACACACACACACACACACACACATTTATATATATATAGAACATGATCAATAGGTTCTATAAGCATTAATAACCTGGCGAACTGAACTTATTACCTTAGCCCAGGTGTCCTGTGACTTGTACCGCCGATATCGTACCCATCTGCGGCGGCGTACACAAGAGTTCCATTTCTTGTCTTTGGTGTAAGTGGCTGGGAAATCAATGGCGTACGTCCAACCCTACAAACGTACAGAAATGGAGTGACAGCTAGAGGCACGTCGGCGCATCAGCACTAAACGCTCTCACCTCACTCACCTCTTTCTCGGTGGGATCCCCTCCGAAGTTCTCATCCACGTACCAATCAGCCTCCCACTCCCAATTTTCCGAGGGAAGCTGAAAAGCTTCCAGCGGTTGATGCTGCAGCCCTGTCACGTCACTCCACTGCCAACGATCGCTAGGCAACAGGCGGTCCGAGAAACCGTCTACGGGATTCCATCGCTACAAATCACACAGCAAACGAATTAGACTCATACTTCAGAACAGCTGATACATCTTGGATTTAGCCCGAGCGCTAACCTGATTCTCATAGGTCTCCTCACGGTAGCGGATGGGAACCTCACTGGCGTGGACGTACAGGTAGATGTTATGATCACAAGCGATGCCCCAGCAACACTGGCTCGCAGCAGCGACACGTTTGAACTCCAGATGGGCATCGCGGCACCGCTCCCACTGCTGCCCTGCTGTTGACAAGCTATAAACCCTCCCATAGACGTCTACGGCCCACAGCAAGGAGCTCGGCATGGTGCACGCTGTAACACAAAGTTTAGTAGGATTTTTTTATAAACAAGCTGCTCAGAGCAGAGGAGTAGCGACATAGGCCACAAGGGGGAGCTCTATAGCTGTCAAAGCAATACAGTCTGCCGTGTAGTGAAAGTATTCGCTCTCGGCTCACGGCGGTGCCTTGACGTTTATCGTGATCGGAAGGTCGCCGGTTCGATTCCGAGGGTCGACAGGTCACACTTGAAGTGCTCACTGCTGCCCCCTAGTGGGTGTTGATGTTTATTTCACTAAATTTATTCAGGTAAGCGATGAAAATAATGCTCTAAATTGTAATTTATAATAAGAATAAACGTCATAGTAGATAACAGTCCCAACGTAAGTTATAATGAAACCTGAACCTCTGGTTATATTACATCAGTTGCTTAATGATTGGGGCTGGTTATTAGGCGTTATAATGCGACTTTGTTCATAGAAAACCGTACAAAACATTGTAAACAGAACATTGTCAATTTTATCAGTATAAAATAAATATAATAAACACATTTCCAGCACAACAGCTAAACACCAGATTACCGCAGAGCATCAGAGGCTTAAACAGACCGACCGACGTCTTGCTAAACTGGAGCTGTTATATATCACAGTGACGTCGCTTACCTCGTTATAACCGGTCATAAGGCTTATTCAAACGACGCGGTTATATCGAGGGTTTTGTTCCATCCTTCCCGAGACCAACAGCTACAGACGAATCTCGAATATTTACATTCAACCTCCTCGCATCCCAACCAGGAAGTCAAACAGTGAAGCAATTCGATTCCGTGTTAGATCAGTAGTGCACTAAGTAGGGTCCGTTAGACGTGATGAAGTACGTTCCGAAGTGCACTTGTGTAGGGTGAACGGAGCAATTTGAGACGCTAGGGTTCCTAAAGTGCTGAAAGCTGTCGGTTGTAGCTCGGTGTTGTTATTAGCCAGCAGGAAGTGCTGCAGTATTACAGTGGAACATAAAACATCAACAAAAATGCATCAATTCTGCATTTAATTTTATCCCCAGGACTCATGTGTAATATTTTAAATCAAACAAGCTTCATTTGAATCAAATAAGCTTAGCACCTGTCATATATGATCATAACATTCAGACCAACATTAGTGGAACCATTCACATTAAACACAAATGAACTATTTTAAGGATTTCTTTTATTGCAAATGCAATAAAATGCAATATTGCAAATTATTGCAAATGGCAAACTTTAGTTTCTAAATACACAAATAAAGCTGAACCATTTTTTTTGAACAACATGTCGATCGAAAAACAAAAGAACAAATGATATTTATTCTGACTGTATGAAGACTCAAATATTCGTACATATTTGTACAGATTCTAATCGTAGTTTGTTCTGGTCATCAAAAAAGATAAAACATTGGATTCATTGGAGAAATTTCAACATGTGCCACATTTGGCCCCCGGGTTGAACTTTAGATACGTTGCCAAATATATGTATATATACTGTATATATAAATCCTAATAAACAAAATATGATACCGCTACTGATGGGAAAGGCTCTTAACCCTCAAAAGTCAAAATAGTGTTCGGTTGTAATTGTACGATAAAATGTAAATTAGTAAAAAAAAGAGAAACGTAACTATTTACCGGTTTAAATCTAATATACTTGTTAGGTTGAAAACTTAATATAAGCAAATATTACATAAATGTCATGAATTTGCTTTATATGTGTAGATTAATACACACTACTGAGTGTTTAACTAATATATGTATAATTGATAATACATGTAATAGATTAACAAGTAGATTACATTTAAACAGATAAATAGTTACATTCTTCGGATATTTAATACTCATACACAATAAAACAACTTACGGTTCATCAGTGGCGGTTTAGTTATAATACTTTTTAATGCACTTTACATCTCAAATATGATTAGTGATATATATATATATGTGGGCGGCACGGTGGCTGAGTGGTTACAGCACTGTCGCCTCACAGCAAGAAGTCCCGGGTTCGATCCCCCCGGGTCGGGCTGGGGACTTTCTGTGCGGAGTTTGCATGTTCTCCCCGTGTCAGCGTGGATTTCCTCCGAGTACTCCGGTTACCTCCCACAATCCAAAAACATGCACTAGGTTGATCGGAAATGTGTAAAATGTCCAGTAGTCATTCACAAGATCCCTGTAGAGATACAGGGTTGGGGAAAGACCTGGCAACCTACCCCGTAAAAAATGTAATTGCAGAGATACTCTGGGGATCGGTAGTGGTCCACAGAGTAACCCAGGGTCGAAGTCGACTGAAGGGTAAAATAGATAGACTACTACCATATATTTCTACTGTTGTTTTTAATTTCTGCGTATTATTTTATTCTATTTGTACAATATAATTATACATTTGTGTAAAGGAGTGAGTTTTGAAAATGACAATGAATTGTAATGCACATACATCATGTATATAGTTTTGATACATGAAACAGGAGACACTGATGCACTGTGCCTACGAGCAGCACAAAAGTAAACCGCACTGTCGTTGTTTATCAGATCTAAAAGAGTAAATGTAGCGTTACTGTTTCCATCGCCAGTGAGCTTAGTTCTCTCTTCATTTTCTTTCTCTAAATAGCCATGCTTGCGATTCAGATATCCCAGGTAAATAATATTCTCATCCTTAGTCTGTTTGTACCAGAGAATATGGTCATATGCTGGAAAGGAATGTAAGCAGAAAATCTGAGCAGATTCTGTTTCATTTCTGATAATGTCAGCAGACTGGTAAACTCGAAGACCTGCCACAACACCTAAAGAAGCACAAGAAGCAATAATGTTCATTCAGTCACGATACAATAACTGTAAAAGACACAGATCTGGAAGGTTAGAGGAACAAAGACTTTCCAGCCAGAATGAAAGGTGAAACAAAAAGTTGAATCAACATGATAATAATGTCAGTATCAGATGTGTTTAATGTATTTATGCCGTTTCTTTTAACAGGTCAGAATGCAACTTTCACACAGGCACAGATCAAAAAAAAAAAAAAAACATCCGAAGATGGTTTAGAAAGTCAAACACACCCCCAGCATCCTCACCTTGTGACCAACATGAATACTACTTTGAGAGAGAGAGAGAGAGAGAGAGAGAGAGAGAGAGAGAGAGAGAGAGAGAGCGATATCTTGGGCTAAATTGGTCTGCCGTTTATAAAACGTAATTTATAAATTACTTATTTAAAATAAATTATGTAAATGTATTTTGAAATTAACATATTTGGGTATGCCAGTTTTCTCCCACAATCCAAAGCTTCTCTCTGTATGTGCTTGGACCCTGCAACAGACTGACGACCTGTTCAGGTGTTTCAGTGTATTGACCCAGTGTCTCCAAACTCCACTGTGACTCTACATAGAATTAAGTGGTGGTAAAACTAGATGATGGATCTATGGTATCAGTTATAAAAAATATTTTTATTAATGTTATTTAATAAAATGTAAATAAAAGTGATCAGAATATGCAGTGCAGACATTATTTAAACGATGGTAATGTCGTTAAATCTGCAAGTTTTGCCCTCTCAAGTCATTTCACCTCACAAACTAAATAGAACAATGTTATTTTTACAATGCCACAGAACGTTGTTAAATGTATAGATTATTCAACAGATGCAAGTCCATCAGGTAACATAACATATCAGAACTTAATTGCAAAACCAAAATACCATGATGAAATTAATCCACAATGCACAATGCAAAAAATAGCTAATAGTATTTTTATTCAATATTAATCATCAGATATGGCAATTTTAACACATTTCCTGGTTTATTTGTGCACATTAAGCTATTTATTTTAGTATTAGCGTTTCTACTTAATTGATATCCGTGTCAGCTGTATGTCTGTCAGCAAGTTTATAATCAACATTGACTTTTTAAAATAGCACCTTTTGAACAATTCTATTAAAAATGACTTTAGGAGTGTAGCATTATGTAATCTATGCAATTAGGGGTCAAGGCCTTAATCAGCAGGTACGTTTCAGCTTCAGTGTATATAGATGAAAGGTCGTTTACAGAAGGTAGGTATATTTGTAAAACTACTAATAGACACTTCTGTTTTGTTTTACTGTGTATGTTGTTCAGAATTATCACGGCTTGATGCTTCACAATTAGCAGGTGCTGCGTCATGTCTTGTGTGGTTGAGTTTGTGTTCTTGTTCAGGATGTAGACTACATTCACATGCTGTGCATCCTGCTTGGCGCAGAAATAGTCTCCACTGTCTGTGAACTGTAATGCCTTCAGTGTGATGTTCAGAGAGTTGCTTTCACGGACAGCCAACACTTTCTGTTCAAACTTTTTTTCCATCGTTTTAATGGCCACATAGAAATAAACGATGTGCTCCAGAGACTCGTCCGGTCTCTGTCTAAACCAGTACATGCCATTATGTTTGGTACTGACCTGGGAACACTCAAGAGTAATGTTATCACCCTTATATGTGAATACATCTGGAGATTGTTTTAAACTCCACGCTGCAAAAGAAATAATAATGGTTAAAAGTTACGACCTCTAGGGTAGTTTCATGTACTTTGTGATACATTTTATATTCATATTTGAGCATGATCAATTTTATTAAACAATAAGAATACTATTAATAATAACAAAGGTTGATTCATATGTTCTTATTAAGTAGACTGAAGACTCTGTTAAGAATCAAGTGACCGCAAATGATTCTTATCCTATTCTAACTAACGGTAGTCATTTAAAATATAAACTACAATCGTAAAAATCCTTACCACATGGTAAAAACAATAGAACTGCTATTATACCAGACATGTTCCTTGTCATATTTGAGACAAAACTTTTAAATTTTATCAGCTGTAGTGAAGTTAGACCCCTAAAGGATTTGGTTTCACATTTTCTAAGCCACACCTGTTTTATCTGAACATAACAATGTGTTATAATAACAAGCGGAAGCAGATCAACTTCAACTTTCTTTTGTTCCAGATGCAGAGTGACATCATAAGTGTATGCTGTCGGTGTTCAATTTTGCAAATGGAATTCCTAGTTAATCTTAAAACTGGAAGAAAAACGATATAAAGCTGTTCCTTTTGGATTCGTATTGTTTCATATTTGTATGTAGTGTGTCCTGGCATATCTGAATTGCCACATAGCAATGATGCAAATGTACCGTATAAAATAAACAAAATCATTAAAAATACATCATATTTTAATAAATAATCAGCTTAGTGATTAAGAGCAAAAAGTCCCAGGTTTGATTCCTTTGGTAAGGCAATCTGGGGCTTTCTCTGTGGAGTTTGCTTTAGATACTCTGGTTTCTTCCCACAGTCCAAAGGCATGCACTTAGGTTAATTGGAGATTATCATCATGTGTGTTTGTTTCTGTACCCTGCAACAAACTGGTGACCTGTTCAGATGTTTGGTGTATTCGCCTAGTATGTGTCCCACAGTGACGCTAAATTGGATTAAGCACAGATAGAACTAGATAATGGATGGATGGATGCATTTCTGGTGTTGACTGTAAAATAGCAAATGTACTTGTTGACTTGGTGGCAATGAACCCCCTTCACCCTGAAAATGTCTTCAGTATGAAGAACATCAAACCCAAACCATAGAGAAAGATAAATGCATAATTTGGTTTTGTTACTAGCATTAAGTCAGCTGTGGTGGGTAAATCAAACCACATGAGAAATATAATATGTTTTTGTAACGAAATAAGGATGATTCTACTGCTGTGGATATGCTGCACAGAAATAAACACCTTCACTGTCAAGGCCAAGATCGGTTAGATTAAGAGATCCATAGAATTTATTTGCTCTTCCACTGATTTGGACTTTGTTTTTGAATTCTGCCTCGGGAGTTCCCGAATCTCCTACTAAATACCCCAGCAAGATTAAGTTCTTGTTCTGTGACTGTTTGTACCAAAGCATGCGATCGTGTGTTTGAATATTATGGGAACATTTAATCTCTGCAGATTCTCCTTGATTCATGATGAGGTTTTGAGGTATCTGGTTAACGGACTGACCATCTGACAAACCTGTACAGAGAGAAAAATGAAATTAGAAATGGACGAAATGTAATCCGATATATTTATCCCGTTTAATTATAATAATAACAATATGTATCTGAAATGAAGCAATATTTAATCATCATTACCTGTGACAAGAAGAGACAAATAAGATATTTGGAGAAAAACATAAAACATTGTGAGTGAATAGCAGACTGTTAAAGAATGAAATGAGATCTAAGTTCCACTAACATAAAAACACTGGTGCCTTACAAAATAAGTACAGCCATAGTGCCCCCTACAGAAAGGAACCTTCTGATAATTATCAACTTTTCTGTTAACTGTTTATCTTCAATTTACCAAGCCAAGCCAAGCCAAATATATATATATATATTATTCCTGTGTGACGTTTGCATGTTCTCCCTGTGTCTTTGTGGGATTTCTCTGAGTGCTCTAGTGTCTTCCTATAGGTCATGTAGGTACTTAATCATCATGATGCCTAAATCCAGTGCATTGTAGTACCTGCTTTAGGCCTAGATTGATATAAGAGTTGTATCAATAAGGGCATCCGGCATAAGTAACAAAGTAACATCAGCAGACGACACATGTGCAAAGGTGTGCAAAATATGCAATCTCACTACAAAATAAATAAATAAAATATATAAATAATGACACAAAATGAACCGAAAAATGAACAATTCATTTTTGAAAACTATATCCAAAGATAAAACCCCTAAAATAAATGAATTACTCTTCTAATTTTGTTTGAATAAAAGACTATCTTGCTAAAGATCCAAACAATATAGATCGCTAGCACCCTCTAGCGGAAACTTTGGAATAAGACAGCATTTTTTACATTTATGTTAATTATATTGGTCTTATACTATAGGCTTTGTACTGATCCCTGCAAAATAATAAAATATATGGAACATAAAGATTATAATTCTCATTCTTAAGATTATAACATGGAACAAAATGAGTATGATGTTCTGCATTGGCCTCCACTGTTTGTAGGTAAGTCAGGAGTTGATGTTCTTGTACAACTTTGTCCTTTGATTACATCACTGTGTTTACTCACAGCACAGAAATACACTGCGCTGTCAGCAGCTTCCACGTCTTGAATTGTAAGAGAGCCGCTCTCAGGAACTGTTTTACTAGCCGAATATTTATTTTCTTTGACCTGTCCAAATTCTACAGTTTTATAGCTGGTAGTGAAAACAATGAGTTTCAAACTCTCTCCTTGTTGCTGACTGTACCAGTACATCTGATTGTGAAGAGCATCCTTTGTGTGTGAGCAGTTTATAGTGACAGATTCACTTATTCTTGCCCATATTATATTAGTCTGAAGAACATCATTTGTCCCTGCAACACCTAAAAAAAGCAGCCCAAATACTTCATCATTTGACAATATCAACTATTTTATATAAATTGTACGCATATTTGTAAGTTATTTTAACAAATACCTTGAATACAGTACACAAAATACGTCAGTATTACGAATCCAATGGCCATTTTGTGACGTGTGTGGATTTATTCAGATCGTTTAAACTATAACTGTAGATACAGGATGTGATGTCACAAATTAGTAATGCCAATCTTTTTTTTTTAAACCAATCTGCAGTTACAGAGGAAACAACATGTAGGCTGTGTATGTAAGAGGGTAAAACCACCACAAGTACAGTAGCCAGAAGAACCCATATTGCACACGTGTAACACACTGCACTGTACCAAGACTTTTGCCAAAAGATAGAACCAAGAATGTCCCACCTAGAACCAAGAATGTCGAGGACCTACTAACAAAAAGAAGAATTTGTAGATAAACAAATAGATAATAAATATTAGACAAACAGAAAAAAAATATTTAATAGTATTTATTACATAACACTTTTAATAAAATGTCCAATTGTTAGGAAAAATATAAAAGATATATAAACTAGTGTCTTTGTTAATTGTTTCTCAACTTTCTGACCGATTTGGTTACCTTGTGGCTTAATGGGTAACAATTGCGTCTCAGCAAGAACGTCCCTTTGATTCTAGTTATACTATTTAACTACTCTGCATGGGTTCTCAGAGTACTCCAAGTTTTTCATAAGTGGAAACACATCAATTATGTATAGTTGAATAAGATGCTGCATCTGTCAGGCAAATAAAACCTCCATGGATGTGATTCAGGTCTTCAACAACTGGGATGTGTACTGAGAGAAGATGAATATACATAATATAAAGCAAATCTTGATTAAATATTGTCTGTTGGTATTTTTCATTGGCACTAAATCGACTCTAGCCCACAGGAGCAGGTGTTCTGGTTTGGGTGTGCTCTGAAATAGTTGAAGGTTTTTGTACATTAAATGAGCCACTTTCCAGCAGTGTGTAATATGCAGCACAGAAATACACAGCACTGTCCTTCACTGAAAGTCGGTTGAAGATTAAAGATCCATTATTTCTCCCATCACCTCTCAAACTGATCATGCTTTCAAATTCTGTCTCTATGTTGTCTTGTGTATTGAACAGGTATCCCATGTATTTAAATGTTTCATGACTGTATCTGTACCACAGTAAGCGATCATAGTTCTGTACTTTATGGGCACATTTAATCTCCATTAACTCTTCTTCATCCAGTATGAGATCAGGAGGATTCTGAATAACCGTACAAACAGCAAAACCTGTTGACAGAAAAAAAAGCCATTAGGATTACTTTAATGACTGAAACACCAGTCCAGAATGTCACATAGCACACTAGCCATATAAAATGAAATAGTTTACCTGTAAGGTACAATAGTGTGACATAAAGCTGAATAGGATTAGAAACCATAATGACTATCAGTGCTTAGACAGATATGTCAATACATGTAATGCTACTTTCCCCACATTCTCCACAAACGTCATAAAATGCTCACATGCTCAGTAGAGAAACCTCTTTTCTCTACATGAAATTCTGAGGTGATATAGTGTCCTCTAGTGGACTGGATGATATTGGATTTTAGATTTTTGTTATAATTCATGTTAATTATTGGTGTTTTACAACAATTACACACAGAAAAAAAATTATGGTAAGGTGTAACATTTCACTTCTGTTTTGCCTAGTGTCATTCAACAAACTTATGATCATACCAAAATCTAAAATTATTATTATAATAAATTATGATCCACTCATCAAAACCACACCGTCTGTTTTGTGAGGTCTTGTTAGGACTTAAATTTAATTGTAATGTGCATGCTTTATGGAAAATAAAGCTCCAACCAAAAATCAACCAAAATTTAGACATAAAGCTAATGTGAAAATATGCTTGTTGATTTTTTTAAACATTACATAGATGTTTTATCATAATGCATGTGTTCTCTTCAGGTGTTCTCTGAGGTTTGGTCTGATAAAAATTCACTGTTAGGTTTTTGTACAGAACATTGGAGTAGTTAAAAGCTGTGTAACTTGCAGTACAGAAATATACAGCACTGTTCTTGACTGTGAGGTTCATCAGAGTAATGGATCCTTCTCTGTTTCCATTGCCATCCAGTTCGATTGTGTCCTTAAAGTCAGTTTGTGGATACTGAAATTTTCCGGTAATATAACCCATTAAGATTAATTCTCTATTCTCCGAGTGTTTGTACCAATTGATTTGGTCATAATTGGTTACACTATGTGAACACTGCAGTTTGGCTGAGCTATGTTGAGACGTGTATAAATTAGCAGGACTCTGTGATACTTTGGTGCTGGTTGAGTAGCCTATTAAAAGAAAAAAATAATAATGATAATAATAATACAAAATGGTACAAAATGTTTTGCAATATTATGTAAAGCTTTAAAAATGTGAATACCTGTCCTCCAAGCTCCCACATTAATTATTACAAATAGAAATAGTTCCATTGCAGTATTCAACGTGTAAAACACAAGTGCTTTTTACAGTTCCATTTATATAACTGATGTGTACGCAGAAAAAGGAAGTGACATCACAAGTCTTTGATGAATGAAAATGGTTTATTTTTTATGATCATAATAGTATATACAAATATGTATGTGTAAATTATTATAAAATGTATTTTTCACTTCAGAATAACACAACTGTTAATAACAGATACAGTTTCTTATTACCTGTGATATAGTGAGTGTCAGTTTCGGTAGAAAATTCTTATACTGACTTATACTTACACACTGACAGAAGCTGAACAAAAATAAACTCCAGCATTGCTTAGTAAAAGCATGAAACATTTTAGAGAGCCAGTTCTTGCAAATTCATCCCCACTTATTAGAATTCTAAATTATTAGACGTCTAATTCCAGATTTTTTGCAGATAATATCAAATATCACAGAAAGTTATGTCTGCATTGTAGGGCTGACCGCAATTAATCGATTATTCGTAGGTCGACCAAAAAAAATACTAGTCGGCCAAATTCCATTGGTCGACTAGTCGCAGAAGAAAAAAAAGCTGCGTTTCGTCAAAGGACTTCTGGGACTTTTCATTTGAACGGCATCACAAAGGAAGACGTGACACTCCATACCAGTAAGTGGCGGTAATGCACACCCTTATTGCCAACCGCCATTAAACAC
>JAOTRQ010051356.1:0-15167 GCA_028565875.1 Hoplisoma paleatum | reverse complement strand
ATAGACCTAAAGTATGTATGTAAGCCAATTTTACAATTAACATGTTCATATTGTTGCTATTAGTTAATCAAGTTTCACTTTAAAATGGTCTAATTCCAAAAAATGAATAATGTCAAGTTAATTTCAATTAATTATCCTTATTTCAAGTTTAAGGGGCTATTATTTTATTTGTTTACGCAGAAACATATTAAAATTAAACAATATTCCTTCATTAATCCAATATTTTGACACACTATGGAAGGAACTTTGGTAAATGTATGTGAACACTCAAGTTTATCAAGTTTCCATTGAGTATTGATAAAGTACCATAACCTAAAGAATTCTGCATTTACAATTTCTAAGCTGATACATTTAAATGGCCAGATTTTAAAATTGTATACAATTTGATATAAAATATAGCTTGGATTTCAAGTATTAAATTAAACAAATAATTTGACATCTTGTGTTATATTGTTGCATGTAGCTTTGTCTTGTGTTTTATTTAAACATTTTATGCATCAATACACGAAAAAAATCAGAAAAAAAAGGAAATACTTAAAAAACCGCACTTCATTTTGAATTAAAACAAAAGTCGATTCATTCACAGTGAATTGGATACATAATTATATTTGGATTAACATTACAAATTTGGTTTAACTTTTAGACCTAAAGTATGCATATAAGCACAAAGTATGTAGCTTAGCAGCCAATTTTACAATTAACGTGTTCATATGGTTGCTATAATTATTGTTCATTAAGTCACAGTCAGCTTAGCACTATACATTGACTAAGGTCACACGCACGCACGCACGCACGCACGCACGCACGCACGCACGCACACATACAGACACACAAATACCAAAAAAGACATTTAGTGCAAGTAATTAATTACCTTGACTCTTCATGATAGTACTGACTGTGATGTTTTCTATTTTGTATTCCAACAGAAGATCTTTGATCCTTTTAACTTGGGCATTGTATGGTGTCAGGATAGCAATGTCCTTTTCTTTGATCGTAGCCCTAATCAGACACATTACAATTCGCACCTAAAATAGAAATGGTTAATATCTTTAATTGTTATATCAAATTGATTTTCAGTATGTATTTTTGATGTTGTACAATCAGTAATTCAGATAAAAGTACAAATATACTAATCATAGAAATAGAACAAATACAATTAAGAGCTATAGTTATGAAATAGTTATAGATATATTTCTTTTACCACTTCAGTTGCTTCCATCAGATTTTCTTTTGAGTTTTCGTTTCCCTTTTCTGTTGCAACCACAAGACTCGTTTCTTTTCCGTCAACATGGCCAAATATAATAGAGGTTGGTACATTAAGCGTGGTCCGAAAAACTCTTTTTTTCTGTTTAGTGCCAGTGTTCAGCATTCCTTCATAGAACGCTTGAGAAGGAAATGCACAGATCTCTTTTTGCTGGAAAAAAATGTTATAAAGTTAGCAAGTAAAATGCTGGACTGTAAATCCCAATAAAATTAAAATATTTAAAAATACTTTTATTTATTTAATAAGTATTTTAATTTGCATTAGCACCACTAATGCCGTTGCTGAGTCCTTGATTTAAGGTTTATAGGGATCAAAAATATGTACACGCATTACTTATCTTTGTGTAGGCACTATCAATCAGCAATCAGAGGTTGGATTTGTTTTGAGATCCCACTCAATATGAATAACAGGCCAATCGTTGCTCATGTGACAGTTGGCCAAATTGTGGGCCATGATTTAGATGACCTATTACCATAGGTAGGTATACATATCTAGAGATGGTGGAATCAAATACTGAATTACTGCACTTACCATTCTGTACTGAGTATCAAGCATTAGTGCTTTCTCCGTGTAACGTTCAAACAGTGACTTCTGCATTCCCAGTCGCTGCAACAAATCGTTCTGAACAACAGGCTGCAATTGCTTATGGTCACCCAGTAAAACAATCTGAAATATTTCCAAGAACAGCGTCATTGAAGTGTAATTAACAAAGTAATAATTATAGGTAACACCAATAACATCAAAATCTACCTGATTAGGCTTGTGTGCAACTAGTGGAATGAAAGCTTCCGGCTCAGTAGCCATGGCACACTCATCAATGATAATCTGTTGCATGAAAACTTCAGCCAAGGCAGGATTGGATGCAGCAGTGCAGGTACAGAGAATGACGTCATGCTTCATTAGCTCATATTGTCGAGCCTTTTTTAAACAGTCCTTGTAACTGTTACAATAAAATACATTTGAGTCTCTTTATTAAACTTCAAATATTATTCAATTGTGATTCATTCAGTTGCATTATGATTCATATTCAATTTTAAAAACGCTTGGTTAATTCTCTTTATAAAAAAAAAAGAAAAACACTGCAGTTGCTACTTTCATATTTGATAACTGATATTGGGGTTTTCTCCCGGGTACTCTGGTTTTCTCCCACAGTACAAAGACATGAAATGCAAGTTAATTGGAGAAGCTGAAAATGTCCTGTGTGTGTGTGTTGTGTTGTGTTGTGTGTGTGTGTGTGTGTGTGTGTGTGTGTGTGTAGTTGTCTCTGTACCCTGCAACAGACTGTCAACCTGTTCAGGAGCTTAGTGTAATCACCCAGCGTGTCCCATCAAGACACTAAATGGGATTCAACTAAGTAATGAAGGAATGAACATCTGATATCCAATATGTTTTTTTAATTATAAAATGCTTACTTTAAGATTTCTTCATCTGTGAGCTGCTGGCATCTTTGCATTTTACTGTCAACTGCTTGTATCTGTGATGAGTAGGGGTTGTCAGCCATTCGTATCTTGTGATGCAATGTAATATGCCTACAGAAAACAAAACATTCTGAAATTAAAAGCAGTAGTGTTATATTTATCTTCATTGTACAGAACGTGAACATGAAAATAGTACCTGAGGTCCTCGTTGGGTTTTTCCACTCTTTGAGAATGGCGAGAGAGTCTCAGCTTGCTGCCTGGATAGGGAAACTCCTGAATCTCCATTTGATCACTGTAGATCCTAAGTGGCTTTAATTTATGTTCCAATTTTAGGAGTTGACCTGCAACATGCAGTTGACAAACGATGAACAAAGATGTAGAGTATTTTACCAGTAAATGGCTAAATTATCTGAACCTTTTGAGATAGTTTGAACAGCCAGTGCTGCCAAACTTAAATGTTTAAATAAAGAAAAGTAACTTCTCCACATCAATGTAAGAAATTATAGACTTTCAGTTATTTGATGCATTTTGTTGCAGTTTGGGGCAGCTGTGACCTGGTTCCTGATTTCGAGAGTTGACAGATCACAACTGAAGTGCCCATGAGCTTAAACCAAAATGCTCCCCAGTCGCCAAGATTAGTGTTGCCCACCATGTCGGGCATGTGTACTTATTACCCTCTAGTGTACGTTCATTATATTGTGTGAATGCATGTTTTACTGCACGGATTGGGTGAAATGTGGAAGATTAATTAATATGTGTGTAAAATAACTATAGATATTTTGTTAAAACTGACACCCGGGCTACACTAATATTAACCTTTTATGTCACAAAATGTACATAGACATCTCACCCAGATTCAGTAATGGTGAATAATTTGCTTAATTTTATTGTTACATTTTGACTAATGCTCTGCTCCTTTCTAAATTTCCCACAGTCTAATAAACCACAGTCAATTAATAACAGTTAATGTAAATAGCATACCTGCAACAACATCAACAGATTTATTTGATGGCCCGCAGTACAAAATGCACCTCTTCTTTGGGCCTTTCTCCACAGATTTGTCCAGACGGGGAAGCTTTTGGTTTTCCTTAAAGAACCAATATACAATGTGCACACCAACCACTGTTTTACCAGTCCCTGTTAAAAAATAAAACAGATTTACATGAATTAATAAAAGACCATCCAACAAAGTTTACTCTACATTCTCTCTATCTTTTCGTTTATCGTCTGTTTTCCCACTTCCGGGGTAGGACGTTAATCTTTGGAGCAGAATCTTCTGTCAGTGGTGGTATCTTGAGAGACTACTGGGCAATTTCACATTTCCGATCAACCTAGTGCATGTTTTTGGACTGTGGGAGGAAATCGGAGTACCCTGAGGAAACCCACGCTGACACGGGGAGAACATGCAAACTTCGATCCGGGGATCGAACCCGGGACTTCTTGCTGTGAGGCGACAGTGCTGAACCACTCAGCCACCGCGCTGCACTCTACATTACTGTGGATTAAAAACTCTGGTTAAAAACAACATCTGAATCAGTGAAATATCCATTTCATGGGTATGTTTGACAATTCATTCAAACCTTCTAACTATTCAAAATGAGAATAGTTAATGTATTAACAAGATGTTAAAGCAATCTGATTTAAGATATAAATTTATTCAACAATGACGATGATCAAACTTCATGTGTGTAAGTGCTTCTTACCTGGTGGTCCTTGGATAAGAGTGAACTCGTTGTTTAATGCTTCTCTTATAGCACTGCACTGACTATTGTTTAGCTCAGGAAACTGATGGTCCCCAATTTTAAACCTGGAATTTTGACTGGCTCGAATATCACATCCTAAAAAAGAAAAACATGTTTTCTTCTAAGATTTCTCTAGTTCCTGAGTTTGTATTGAAATAATAGTAGTGCCTTACCTTTGTCACGTCTTTTCTGACCAGTGGCAATTGCTTTTACAAGACTGTTAGCTTTTGTAAGATTGTCAATAGCAGTTTCTTTGCGTCTAAGATGATTAGAAATAATACATATTTAAAAACAGTTAATTATTTAAATAATAATAAAAAAAGTAAATATATATAGGCTTAAATGTTTGGACAGCCCATGTCAATTAGCATGCTTTACTGGTTTTCTAAATTTTTCCCACAATCCTACACAGTTGCTGACTTTTATTTTGAGTTTTACTATATTTGTGTCCTTTTTGGGGCATACATAACAAGTCATACTCAATAAAGGAATCTTGAGACAATGTACAAACTAAACAACAAACTAATAAGGAACCTTTCAATGGCTTAAACAATGGCTAATAACAAGCAGTCGTGTGTGATAGTTTAGAAGCTGTAGCAAATCCAAAAAGCTTATAAAAGGAAATAAAGAGAAAAAAATTGTATGCAAGGAAGAAAGAGAGAGAGAGAGAAAAAACAGCAGTTAACAGAAAGAGAGAGAGAAAAAAACAGCAGTTAACACAGTTAGCAATCTGAATAGGATGTCCAACCATTTGCATTAAACAGAATAAAATATTTGATCATACTTACACATCTGGTAGAAGTTTTTGAATCAGCTCCAATGTGAATTTTGAGTTTTCCAAGTAAACACACTGTGGAGTTTCTGCCATGGGCATGTGGTTAATATGGAATTCGATCTCAATGTAGCCATTCTCTTTTGAATCGTCTTCATCTGATATATCTGTAACAACTCCGTGAGCTATCCAAATAAGACCAGGTAAATCGGAAAAATCAGAATTTTGAGATTCTGTAGAAGACTTGTTTAGGTTTGTACCAAGGTCTTTCTGATTTAACCTCAACCGCATGCAAATGAAACAGTTTCTCAAGTTTCCTTCAATGGCCCATTCAATTTTCTTCTCAAGAGGTAAGCGAAAGCTTCCATTAAGCTTATCCTTAAATTTTAGTGATACATCTTCAAGAATAATGCTTTCATTTTCTGCCACGGCACTTGAGGCTGACTCCATTTCACACAGAGGTTTCCATGTTTTCTGATAATCCATGTAAGAATTGTATGATTTTCTTGTAGAGTGCAGAGCATATTTTGAAAAACACATTATTGGATATTTTGTGTGTTCAATGCAGATCTCAAATTTTGGGTTCACAATGAGCAACTGAACTGCTGGCACCATAAGCCCCCTATTTGTGTCAGTGCCTAACTGGACCTTAATGATTTCCCCCTTTTTCAATTCCAGTGACAACTCAACATAATGTTTCTCTTCGGTTTCTGTTTTAAAGACTGTTGCAGAATTGTGGGCATTTCCTCTCAAAATCTTCATAAAGCTCTGAGCTCTTATTTGTTTTATCAATTCAAACATGTGGTTCCAGTTCTCAGCTCCGATTGCTGCCATCAATGATTTCCAGTGTCTGTTGGGCACATGCTTTACAAGAGAGTTCACTTGTGGCTTTTGAAGTTCATTATGGATGTTGAGATTTGAAAAAGAGTATATCCTTCGCACCCACTTAAGTATCATAGAGTTATTTGGTTTATTGGGTAAGGGTTGATCTGCCAACTGAAGATCCCTGTACATAATGCCAATCATATTGTGAATGGCATCTTTGTGTAGTGGAAATGATATCCTGAAGTTGTTTCCAGTGGGGCTGACCTCAATAACATAAGCTATCTTCTTGACATTTTGCTTGGCCAGCTGTACTGCTAGAATCAAAGCATGTGATTTTGTATCACATACACTTTGATCTTTGTTCTTCTGGCTAAAATCAACACAGCACATGTCAACATCTTTTGGAGTGTACTTAATTGCAGTATTATCAAGTACGGAAAGAAGAAGTCGTTGCACAATGACATCTATATAGCGTCGGATTGGAGAGGAGGCCCAGGTGTAGCTGTCCAGCTGTAAATCATAGTGGCCGATCCGTGATAGATGAGATGAGCTGGCACGCAAGACATGGGCTTTACCAGTGAGCCTCCTGAGATCATTTACAAGAGGAAAAAGCTGTGGATGAAGGTCATCAGTTGTAATAAGATCAACGATTCTGTGGAAATCTTTATCCTGAGCAGCAATCTCAAGATGTCTTAAGAGTGACGTCAGTATAGTGAAATGTCCAGAACCTCCAGAAAAACTTGAAGCCTCGTGTTCATTATTGTCATTTTGTTGCACAATGCTTTCACACTGTTGATTCACTGTAGATGACAGATGAATGGACATCGACAGTGAGTCAAAATTCTTTTTTTGAAAATCATGTAGTTGTTCTTTGTTTGGACTGTTTTGGCATCTGAGTGGAGCCAGTTGTCTGGTTTCTTTTTCAAACAGAAGCCTATCAGCAACAGTGTGGTTAAACATGATCATTAATTCCTCCACCAGTTTGTGAGATCGTCTACTTCCAACAATTTCATCCTCATCAGGCCGCCGGTAACACCAGTCTTCTTGTTTTCTGTCTTTTCTGTGAACCTCGGCAAAGTCGCATGCTATGGCAAGACAGCCCTCTAAAGTGTTAAAGTTCCAAGTAGTGCCTGATGATTTTAGAATTTCCTCAGCAGCGTCATATGATAGTTTCTTTTTGGAGCAAATTCTGGACTTGTAAAATTTCCTTTCCTGAATTCGATGTGTCTTTTTGTCCACTTTTGTCATCAGTGAAATACAAAATCGATCATTTTCAGGAATCAAACTGCAAACGCTGGCAATCAAGTCTTTTGGGAACATATGAGCTGGATTAGCTTGTGAAACATAGAATGTGGTTCCTTGCTGCCGTGCATATTTGTCCAGTTCACTGTCTTTAGGCACAAAGCTCGCAACATCAGCAATGTGAACTCCTATTTCATAGAGCTCACCTAAATCTCTCACACTGATGGCATCATCAAGGTCTTCAGAGGCTGATGGGTCAATAGTGAATGTCATTAAGTCTCGGAAATCCTCACGGTGATCTAGACTTGGGAGTGTTTTTACCAAATGTTCCACCTCTCTTTTTATAGATTCAGGAGTAGTCTTGTTTAAATTGTACTCACATCTGAGTACATCTAACCCATTCTCTAAAGTGGTAACTTTTGGTAGTTCCTTTACAACAATCCCCAAAGGAAAATGTAAAGGCCTCTTCCACTTTAGCAATCTGACAACATAGAGATGGTTTCTTCGGGCGTTTTCATTTACTTTAATGTATTTTACTACTCTACTACTTTCAGAGTTTCTTATAGCAATGTGGTTTGGTTTGTCCTTCGAAAATGGTGTAAATATTTTTGGGATGCAGATGCTAATGGGTACCATCAGTTGATCATCATGGCAGTCAATTGTACAAACAAACTCTCTGAGCAGATTTTCTTGCTTAAGCACTTCAACTACTTTTCCTGTTGGTGGGACTGTATCAGGGGACAAAATCTCAACGATTACCATGTCTCCAGTAATTGACTGTCCCACATTTTTTTTGCCCTTGATTTCTATCTTCAAGCTTGGCTCATCTAGTGGTATGCCAAAGCCAAAGTCATACCTGTCCATTATTAATTTACAGGTCTTGAAGTTCTGCTTCTCTGATTGTGGTCCAGTATGTGAACATGCCTTTTCGAGTCTCACAACATTGCTTTCAAAACTTTCAGTCTGTAAAACTGGAAACTGACTGTCCTCTGTTAATTTGATTTGAAAAATTTTTTTCTCATCCAGTAGCTCTTTTAATATGGGGTCCTCATCAACATCCGACATTTCTGATCTGATTGATTCAGTATCACTGTCATCCCTCTTACTTTGGGTGTTTGAAATCTCCCAAAATTCTTGATTTAAACTGTCTAAAGTGAGCTCATGGACAAAAGCACTTCCTGTCCCAGTGCAGTGCTTTATGTAAGAATTCCAAAGTCTCCAGCATTTTCCAAAATTAGGACAGCAAAGAGCGATGGCATCTCCAACAACGATCACTTGAGACTGAGCTCTGGTCATGGCTGTGTTCATCAGACGAATGTCATTGAAGAACTCGAGACATGGTCTCTCTGTCACGTCCAAGCTGTTTTTTGTGTGCACAGTCGATATGATGATAACCCTGAACTGTTTTCCTGCAAGGAATGGAAATAAAGACTTATAAACAACATAACTAAGGAGTGTCTCTCATCAAACACATATACGGAAAACATATTTCTTTATACCTTGAACATTTTCTGCATTCTCTACATTGACCCCATGAAGTCTGAGCTGTTTTAATTGATTTCTTATTTGAATTACCTAAGAAAAAATAGAGAAAGCTATTATATATTTATTGAAGATTATATGCTACTTTAAAGAGTTTATATATATATATATCGAGTATTAGTTACCTGACTCCCCTGGGATAAAACACACACTAATGCTGGATCTATTTCTTGCCACTCACTAGGCCATTCATTCAGTACATGGCTGACAACGTTAATAACTGTTTGGATTTCATCTGGATTGAACCAAGACATAGATCTTTTGTCCAAAAAGCATTCACCTCTGACATGATAGAACTGCAGAGCATTTTTATGTGGATGTGCAGGTACATTTCCTTTGGCTTTGATCCCGTCTGTCTTTCCAACATAAAAATGTTCGGACACAAAGTCCACAATTTCTTGAGTGGAGCGGTAGTTTTCATTGAAGATTATTCGTCTATTTTTAGCAGTTGTTGTGTTCTCTGCTTGATAATGATGGAAGAGACGATTTAGTAAAGTATAGTCTGAGCTTTTGTCCACCCCCACGGAAAAGAGTCTGGGTCCCATCTGCATGTGATCTCCAGCTAGAATGACTTGAGTCTTTTCCCCTGCTAAGCCAACAGCCATTAGAGCCTCACACTCCAGCATCTGAGAAGCTTCGTCAATGAAAATGTGACTGAAGTAGTTAGATGGTAGTTCCAGGTCATGGAAGAATCGTGCAACCCCAGTTGTTGTTACAATGATTCTTGCAGCATCTAATGTTTTTCTGTCAGGAAGCTCAAAGTTTAAACGATCCTTGGATAAATGACAATATTGTAGAGTGACAAAATTAGTAGAACGGCATGAACTTTCCTTTGCTTTTATTCTTAAAGGTCTAACTGGACGTTCAGAAGTTGTTGCACTAATATGGAAATGGTCACTAACATAGAGATCAGCGGAGCTAAAATAAAACAAAGACACAAACAAACAAAAAATCTTAAGTCCAGCTATATTAAACAAAATACCGAACACTGGTTCTAAGATTGTGATCTAATGCATATTTACCTGTTAGTGTGTGTACAGATCAGGATTCTGTTTTGTGGCTGCTGCACAAGAGCCAGTGTAATCTTAGCAAGAGTATGTGTCTTCCCAGTTCCAAACGGTCCATAGATCAGTAATGGTGCCACACTGCCTCTTAGGTCAGATGCTTTAACGATGAAGTCCATAGCAGTTTGTTGCTTTTCATTCAGCTCACCTGTACATGGCTCGGTTAAATTAGGAACCAGATCATTCCTGTCTCTAAGATCAGGCAAAACCTTTCTAAGATCTGGTAGCATATCAACTGCTTTGTGCATTTCACAGAACCATTTACGATCCAACTGGAACTGAACCTCCATCTCAGCTGATGTACCACTATGAAGTTGTAGATTCCTACAGCAGTCTTGTGAGAGCTTTACATTGAGTTCAAATTCCCCAATGGCATCTTTAAGAATCGCAGCCTCATAAACACGCTGTGGTGAACAATCAGGTCTTAGCTGGTCCACAAGGACTGACTGAACATGTCTCTTTAGCATGTAGCCCTCCTGTGCATCAAGGGCTAGTGAATAAGAGACAGATATGCTGCCAAATAGCTCTCCTGAAATGGCATTTTTCAAGCCGAACCAATCATCTAACAGCTGGTGTTTAAAAGACATAGTCCCTCGTAGGTTCAGTCTAAACATTGGTTAGGAAAACATGAAATTGTGGTTAGAATTCTCTTTGAATCTGTGCATGTCTACATACTACATAGCTTAAAATTCACCTGCGAACCCGCTGAGTTTGTTCCATTTCTTCCTGATAAAGAAAGCTGTGCATTTTCTTTTTGTAGTTCTCCTGGTTGATCAGTTGTGCATCTATTATCACTCTACCAAACTCCTTTTTCTCTGTGTAGCTGTACTTTTTCAAAAGTTCTTTTTCTGCCTCTGATTTTATCTCATATGGGATAATTTCCACACTACCCTCGTGCCAGTTAACTGGCAGCTGCTCGCTGTGCTGGGTAATTTCGACTTCCTCATTGTTTTGGTTTCTCCAAAGTTGCTGAGAATGGTCAATCTCCCCAACTCTGACTTTCAGTTTTTGAAGCAGAACTGGCCTCATGTCAAAATCAAAAACTAACCATTGCTCATAGACTCCTGGGTGGTCACAGGTGAAGGAAACTGTAATTTCATAAACTAGAGGAAAGAATATATCGAATATTAGTGCAAAGGTAGCATGTCAGTGTTATTGCATAAATAATTTAAATACATACTACTGTACTAAACAGACCAGGCCAAACAATATGACCGTTGACCACTGTAAGTAACAATGATGAAATCTTTATCATGGCACCTGGTAGTGAATAGGATTTATTAAGTAGCAATTAATCATTTTATTCTTCAAGTTGATGTTAGATGTTAGAAGCAGGTAAAAATAAGCAAGTGTAAATATTTGAGCAGATTGAGTCGGAGCACCTCTAAAATTGCAGCTCTTGTGGGGTGTTCCCTGGACTGCAGTGGCCAATATGTATCAAAATGGTCTGAGAATAAAATGGTAAACCGACAATATAACATTGGGCTATCCAGGCGCTTCGGCAGAAGAAACAATATGCATCACAGATTGGATATTTGATGGATAGAACATTCTCACTTCTGCACGGACATAGTTTCTGCAGTACTGACAGTGCTGATTTAAATACTCATGCTTTGAGGAGAATAATGATCCAACTAAAATTAAGAACGAACAAAAATATTATCTGGTCTGTGGTGGACCTATGAGAGAGCCCATGAACTGGTAAATTATATAATGTAGAGAAGAAATTGCCTATATTCAGTACTTCTATACCACAATGTTAATCTACAGTAAATGCTAAGTGCTGTGACTTTTTGTTGAAGCTAAACATCTCACCGTTTTCAGATTTCAGAAACCAATCACCACTTGAATATGAGCGTTCCCCATGAATGTCCTCACCAAGGGCAAATGTCACTCCTCTTTCACGCATCAACAATGCCACTAAATGTAGTGCAGACTAAAAGTAAATAAAAGAAAATCAGTTACTTTAAATTGTGTAATTATAACAATGTAATAAGATAATTATGTATAATCATGTAAGTCTGGTCTTATAACAGCAAATCTCTTAAACAATGCATACAATTTAAACTCTAAACCAGCAGTATGTATTTACTTCTTCCAAGTAATCTATAAAAAGATCTGATATTCATATATTCATATATCACCATCCTACATACACCTTTAAATAAAACAAGCAAACAAACCGTTGATGTTATATTGAATTTCCATTGGTGAAATATGTTTTCCTGCCTTACAAAAACACTGAGATCAGATTCACATCTAACAGATACACCAGGATGAGAGTCCGTCATCTGTAAAAACAACAGATTAATTAATCTATAAGTAAATGTTATTTGTCTTTTGTCCAATTAATCTAACCAGAAATAGTGAAAAAAGACTGTTGCAGTAAATAAAAAAACACAGAGTGTACATACTATTGTTTCTTTGTTTTCACTCTCCCTGTATTCTTCTAGTAGACGATCCTGGTAAGACAGAAGACCATGTTCTAAGGCTGCCTGTTCTTTCTTTCGTGCTGCTTTGCGTCGAACCTTCCATTCCTTAAGTTCATCCTCACTGTGCGCTCTCATGCAACTATTGCCATACTCACAAGTCTCCAATCTATCAAAAAGTACGGATGATGGTTATAATATTTATATATTGCACATATTTAACACAATATGTGCAGTGAAACGTTTAGTTACACTGGTGAAAACATACTAGGGGACTACAGTGAGCACACATACACAGCATGGTGGGCAGCCTTAGCCACAGAGCCGTTGGGGAGTAGGTGACTTGCTAAAGGGCACGTCAGTCATAACCAATATTTACCGAAATACTGGATTATGATTTACTTTCAAGTGGAGCTGCATAAACAAAAGTAGTCTGAAGAATGTCATTATGTATACCAGAGTCGCAGCTCTCTCCATTACTTATTATAAGCTTTCTACATTTTTAAAAATTTAAATATATTGTGTGTGGATGTGAAATTGCATATAGCCAAAATGGCACAGGTTCGTCCAGCATTATACAATAATTAAAATAATTAATATTTAACAAACTTGATGTCTTACCTTTGACATATCTTTAGAGCTTTGCTTGTTGATGGTAGTTCACGATATTTCCATTTCGATGCTGAATCATCAAAAACCAGTCTCCTGTGTTCCATACTAAAGCAGTGATTCATAAAGTCTTCATATTCTAGAAACTGAAGTTTACAAAGACGGCAGTAGAAATATTTCTTTTGGTCTGGCAATGCTGCATGTGACCTGGCAGTAAGCACCAAATCTGAATGGTCGAGTTTCTTGCTGCTTTCTAACCTCCACACTGCCATCTCTATTTCACTATGGGGAAACCTGCAGCCCTGAGAATCCCTGCATGGCTCTTCCTTATCCACATGCCTACATAATTTTGACAGCTGTGATGTACGCTTGGGAAGAGGCCTGATTTCATAGTAAATCACTCTTTTCTGCTTGTCGTTACTTCGAAAAACAAGAACAGGAACAGGAAAGGAGCTCTGTTTAGATTCACATGTGTCTGACACCATCGGTGAGATTTTTTGAGGGCTGTCAAGGAAACAGGTTTCACAGAGTTCAACAAAAGCTCCTTGAAATCCAGAAAGAATGTGCTTAATGTGATCCTGCTTATTAGGAGATGCAACACTACCACTCAAGAACTTGATGATGCTGGATTGCTCAAGAAATTCCTTTTTCATAAAGTTCCACACTTCGGCTTCTTCCGTGCTTCTCGCAAATCTACATTTGCTTTTATGCAATGTGCATCCAACTTCCTCAGTATAATATTTGCAAACTACATACCTCTCTGGTATAGGAAAATCTGGCCTTGGATTCACTAGTTTCCATAGCTTGTTGTCATTTTTCTGTCTGGCCAGTAGAATGTTCTTAGAGCATTCATGTGAAAGTTTCTTTAGACTGAATGTAATTGCAGTCTTTCTTTCACAGCACTGACTACAACAAACATGCAAATCAAGTGTTTGTTGTAGAATGTGTAGTTTGTGGAACTCTCCATTACGAGGCATGGTTACAGTAATAGTCCTTTATCTATTGACAAAATAATAAAACAAACATAACCAGAATATTAATGCTTTTATTTCAATAAAATCAACTACATTCAAACAGCTAAAATAATATCTTCATTATTACTTTGATCAATGATATACTATTTCACATTTTGTCATTTTTGCACCCCCCTTTTAGTGACCTATAAGCAACAAACTGATCATTGTATTGTACTGACTGTGTATTGTTTAAGGTTATATATATTTTATACACTTGCATGTAGCACACATGTTCGACTACATAGCACAGACTTTAGCAGTTGAATACCTCCTGTTTTAGCTGTTTAAAGTTTAAAGCTGTTAGATGCATTATAGATAGTGTGCACAATAAACAAATGTATTTAAATTTCATGAACAAATATAATTGATCTAAAATAGGATCAGATAAATATTAGGCTATTATTAAGCTTTTAATGTCATTTACACTTAAGGTAACATTTATGACAGGAAACGGTCATTGATCACACAAGTCACATCAAACACATAATTTTGTATCTTCAATTTGTCTACCCTGCATGTTTTTAGACTGTGGGAGTAAACCCACACAGACAAAATGTGCAAACTCAGCCCAGAAAGCCCTGTGTCTACCCGGGAAACGAACCCAGGACTTCTTGCTATGCCATCCTACTTTAGGCTATGTCTCTTACAAGTTCCATACCTTTGGAATGATAAAGTTCTATCTCATTCTGAGCAGTTTTATTATTAATATTATTATTACATATTATTGTTTTTATTAAGCTTTAAAAATTTTGCATTCTACATTGTAAAAATGATCTGTGAAAAGAGTCCAAAAAGCATATAAATAAAGAATATGTGAATAACTCAATTTCGACCAAAAAAGTCAGAAAGAAAGTTATAATGCCAATGGAACAATAGGTAAATAACTTATTGAGTTGTAGATGAACTTACATGACTGTTGATACACACAGGGTGTGCTGGTTTTGGCTAAAACCAAATAGTCTACTCATGACAGCATGCATTCTAGTCCATTATCTAGATTTACCACCACGTAATCCTAATCCTCCTCCACCTACCTGCCCCACGGCTGAAACCTTCGCCTCTTTTTTTACTGGGAAAGTGATGGCCATCAGCAGCCAATTCACAAATCCTCCCAAAGGCTCTACTACTCTATCTCTCTCAATCAAGGGCCCGTCTCTCTCTTCATTCACTCCTCTCTCTGAGACAGAGACACTGGCCCTCCTAACATGTAGCCGTCCTACTACGTGTCCACTTGATCCGATTCC
>JAOTRQ010051336.1:0-13283 GCA_028565875.1 Hoplisoma paleatum | reverse complement strand
GAGTGTCACGTCTTCCTTTGTGACGCCGTTCAAATTAAAAGTCCCAGAAGTCCTTTGACGAAATGCAGCTTTTTTTTCCTGCGACTAGTCGACCAATGGAATTTGTCCGACTAGTAATTTTTTTGGTCAACCAACGAATAATCGATTCATCGCGGTCAGCCCTAGTAATTATACACCTTACCAATGATTCAAAATGATTCACTATGTGATTAAAACACAAAATTGCACAAATATTAACTTTAACTGTGATTTTATTATTTCTTTTTTGGGTCTTACTGAGTTAGTTGCGTCGATTTCCTACTATACCTTTTTGTTTGGTGAACATTTCTATCCTGAACATGAACGTTTTAATATTCGTAATAAGAAAATTGCTACGTTTGCTAATAAACTACAGCAGATGAGTTAGACGTCAGTAAGGGTTAAGATGTGGCACAGTATCAGTGCAACAACTGACTATACAAGAACATTTGTAAAATGAACACATCAGCTGCACACAACTTCAACACTTGCTCGCGTTCTCACACCATATTTAGTGTTTTTATTACAATTCTTAAATGATCACATCATTCCGCAGATCTATTGATGTTCAGGAGAACAGTGTACACAAAACATATACGGCTCTAAACTTATTTATTTACTATTAAACATGAGTCTTCGATTTGAAAAATGAACGGGTTTTGTGTCAAGTTTGAGATCCAGAACACTAAATCTGGCTACTACAAACCGACGACATACATTCAGTGGTTTATTGTCCAGTGTAATACTGCATTCTGTGATGACTTTGCCTCTGCTACTCCTCAGGTTACCAACATCTCACACCTGCTTTAATGTGCTGCTCCTTCCTGAATACTCCACCAAGGAGAAACTAAAAGAGAGACTGCTTAAAGCCATCACTTACGCCAAAGGCTTCGGCATGCTCTGAGGAGCTGCAGAAGAACTTGCACAACTTCAGTTTTCATATGTACGTCCAAGGCAAAATCACCAACACCGACGACTAAAACGTAAAACATCAAGTTTCACTTTAAGGCAAGATATGAAATAGGATAATATGGGGAAAGTTCTGGTGACCGAGTGCCTGTGCCTAAATAGTAGACAAAACCACACTGGACTCTTGGCTCTTTCTCCTTCCTCCTCCCCCACTCCCCAATGTAAGTGTTAAGTTACCCTTTTTTGTATGCACTGAGATAAAGCACTATTTATTTTAAGGGATAACGTTTGTTGTTTCATGTCTGCCTGGAATTCAGCTCACAGTTTTATTATTAATATAGTTATTACACCTTAAAAGCTGAAGATATCGAAACCAGAACAAAAAGGAGACGTTTCTCGTTATAATGGCTAAACTGTGAAAGTGCACTTAACTCAATAATCAGAATGTTCTCTGTTGACTTCTGGTGGACTGGTCACACACACACACACACACACACACACCAGTCGGTCCACACCTACAGCAATGCTTTGAGATGCTGAACGACTTCAGTTCCATCTTTCTTACCAGGAAATCTGTATTTATTAAAAGAACTGCATTGTTTGTGAAACCACATCGGCACGTTGTGCTGCTTGTTTATAACTGGAGGCCTGGTTTGTTATTGAGTTGACTACGGTTTTGTGTCTTACAACAATGTAAATAACACAATTTGCTGAAGTTACTGCTCTCAAAACAAAACCGAACACTCAGCTGTCCGTAAACGATTTGCTCAATTTTGTGAATTTGGAACGGCATGATCTGTACTTCTTTTAAAGATGGCTGTGTTTTTGTTTCAGTACATTCGTACTATACTGTCAAATTAATGAGGAGATTTTTGGCATAAACTCTACCACTATCCAATGGTGCCAAATCTATATTCTATTAAACCCACCCTTTAGGTTCACCCAGACACTTGGAGGACCCACTGTAGTGATTGACTGGATTCATTCATTTGCTTCCCCCTTCCCCTTGTGGTTTGTTCCACTACTGACGGCGCTCACTTTAAAGAGGCAACAGAACTTGGTATCAAGAATGAAAAGCATTTGATTGTTTCAAAATATTCTTAAATAAATGGAAAAGGATGAAAAACTGAGACTTGGTGTATTAAATGTGAAGCAGTCAGGTGCAGAAATGACAGTGTTGGGTTCTGAAACAGAATGATGTAGGAGGGTTAGACATGAGGCCATCGTGTCTACTCCGCTCCAAAAGGTTAAACGTTTTTGGAAGTATTAAAACCTGTCATTGAAAATTTAAAAATATGCTGAAATGGTCAGTTTTACTTTTTTATTGTTTACTGACTAATAAAGCCAAATTATCCAACACATTTAATAATTGTTTTTTTTTAATATTGTGTGTTTTAATTTTCTTTTTTGGTAAAAAAAAAAAAGAAAGAAAATCGGTATTTTTTTCCACAGCAATCTTTTGACTGAAATGAAGGCAAAATGTGTCGTGCATGTGAGTGTCTTTGGTACTTAGAAGTCATTAAGTATCTCAGCAAGGTGTCACGTTTACAACAGTCGTTTATATCATACGGATCGTCGCGAAGAGCAAAATCACGCCACAGAGAAAATGGACTGGAGCAGCTAAAGATTTGAATCATTCAAAGTTGGTCAGAATGTTCTATGACATCAAAGCAATGATCTCGGTCTTATTATTGGGAAAGGTTCTGAAAACGTGTCAGTTATGTGCATGTATTATAAATTCTGTAATAAGAAAAAACTCTGGCTTGATTAATCAAACTTGACATACATTTTAAAGGCTTCACATGGTACCACTTTTGCCTATTCGCACATCGCCACCGTGTTACTACCCCTTCAATTAATAAATAAATCAAGCCATCTTAGCAATAATGCTGAGAACATTTTCAATTCTTTACTTAATAATTGAGTAGCTTATTAACGTTTTTAGTACTTAAGTTTAAAATAAATGAACCAACTCTTGGCACTTTTCACCTTTTGTTTCGCCTCACCGGGTGACTGGCTACACCGTGGTTCCTGTCCAGCATATGAACGCCTTGTTTCTGGTCAAGATCTTTTATAGAAAAAAGAAATCAGATGCAAATATGTAGAAACTTCGGTTTAATTATATAATATAGAAACGGACATGTTTATTTCTTTTTCTCGTCCTGCTTTTCGTCTGTAACCACTTCAGACAAATCTTCAGGCCTCAGAGTCTTAACCTTGTTTTCCATATTGCTAAGCCTTTGCTTGATTCTCGACTGATAGGATGTGTATTCTGCCATGAGTCTGGCAAACTTTGTGGTCATTATGTCGAGGTTGCCTTCCAGACGTGAGATCTTCTCCTCTAAATCTTTTGGATCTGCTCCGGCATTGGCCAAAACTTCATCCAGCAAATTGTCCTTCCTTAAGATAGCTTTTCCCTTCTCCTCCAGGGCCTTTTTGGCCTCTGGATACTCCGTGAGTGCTTCCATGAGGTCATCTTTAGAAAGAGCGAAGAGATCTGAATAGCCCACGCTGCGGATGTTAGCCGTCCGTCTGTTTCCGGCTTTACTGCCTTTGATGCCCAGAATACTGATTTCTCCAAAATAAGCACCATCGCTGAGCACCACAAACTGTGTGACCCCGTCATCGGCCACCACCGCCAGCTTCCCTTCCTTTATGATGTACATTTCTCTTCCAATGTCGCCCTTCTTGCAGATGTAATCACCGGGGCTGAATACCTGCGGCTGCAGTTTCAGTACCAGTTCGATAAGCAGGCCAGCTTCACAATCCTGGAAGATTCGCACCTTCTTTAGTGTGTCCAGATGAACGTTGATGGCGATCTCTGCCTTAAGCTTATCCGGAAGGTTTTTAAGCACTTCCTTTTCATCACAGGTCTTCTTCTCCGTCCAGAGGTAATCGAACCACTTGATGACTCTGGCCTCTAGGTCTTTGCTGACTTTTCGGAATTGCATATATTGCTTGATGGAGTCGATCTTGGCCTGGAACTCAGCCCTGGATGCGTTCATGTTCGAGATCATGGCGCCGACGTTACCGACAATTGTAGCAAAAATCAGCACGCCAATGAGAAAGTCCCCCACCACAAATAGATACTCCACGTCTCTGACCGGAGGCGGCGTCTCTCCAATAGTGGTGAGTGTCAGAGTGGACCAATACAAGCAGTAAATGTATTTTCTGGTCAGGCGTCCATATTCAGGATGGCTGATATTCGGGTAGACCCAACTATCCGTGCCAAAACCGATGGTTTTTGAAATGGCGAAGAAAATACAAGCATTCCAGTGAATGATGACCAGGATGTAAAGCACAAGGTTACTGATACGGAAGATGTTCGGGTAGTTCGTTCTGGTCTCCGTACGGTCGAAGAACTCGAACAGTCGTGACATTTTAAAGAGGCGGTTAAAACGCAGTTCTGGATTGTTGTATCCCACTTTAAGCATGAAAATATCAGTTGGAATCATGGAGAAAATGTCGTATTTAAACTGTGGAGTTTTTCTGTAATGCTCCATTAACTTTTTGGTGTCTTTAACCAGAAGGCCTTGCTCCAGGAAGCCTATACATGTGAGCAGAAGATGTCATTCATCACGTATGACGGCAGTTATATGGTTAAATTATGACGTTTCTTACATGTGACATTGAAAGATATTAAGATTTAAAGATTGAAAGATATACAGATTTAAATTCTTAATTCTGATAAATAATTATGTGACCATTTATAGAAGACTCTCATGACTTTCCCAAAAGCAAAAGTCCATAAAGACAGTTTGATTTAATAACAATTTATAATAATTCATAATATACAATACTTTAGTTCTCAGTGGAGGAACTGAGAATCTGTTATTCCTAATCAAATAAGTAAAATACTATTTTTTTAATGCCACACTACTGAAAAGGAAGTATAGCTAGATCTATCACATCACTATTACCTGTTCTTGATCTCACGAATGTGTCTGCATAGTAGATTAGGTCTGAAGAGTAGTCCATGACCATCCATAGCGTTGTGTAGGAGTCCTGTAGCTCATTAAAACATGCCCTATAGAATGATCACAACCATCAGAGTCGAATTAAAAATACCCCTCACAACTTTAAACCTTCATTACAGAACTCTGGTTAAATACAGACCTGGTTATCAGCATCATCAGGTTGTAAAACACCGGCGCTGCGATAACTGTGAGCCATCTGTAGTAAATGTCTGCAGAGGGATCCATGATCCATGAAACCTTCCTGATGAAACAGAACTGCTATGAAGAACAAGAACAAGTTCTACAAACGGGATCCACACAACAACTACACACTGTACGACCTATATTTCTGTAATTAACTCAAATATACAGTTTAGTCCAAAATTGTGGACACATCGTCTCATTCAGTCGATTGTCTTCATTTAATTCTGTATTGTACACAACTTCAGGCTGTATGTATAATGTATAATGGCTATATGACCTGGGAATTAGATTAATAGTGTTGTGTCTGATGTATCCAGTACAGTCACATGATCTAAATCCAATTGAGATGATTTGGGACAAGTTGGACTGCAGAGTGATGATGAAGTAGTCTACAAGTCCTCAATAACTCTGGGAACCTCTTCAAGAGTGACCAGGTGGCTCCATATGAAATGGATTGAGAGAACATCAATGGGAAAGCTAAGGGTGCAAAGCTGTCATCAAAGCAAAACGGGCTACTTTGAAGAATCCTAGATTGAAGTACCATTCTCATTCTAAAAGCACATTTACTTATTTACTTTTAAACTGAGGTGAGTATGATAAGGGGGTCTGCAGCAGGTCTCTATAACCAATACAGTTCTGTTGCGTACTTACGTTGGTTCTTCTTTCTTATCATCCTTCTTTTCCTCTTTTTTCTCCTCGTTCTTGTTCGCCTCTTTTTTCTCTTCCTCTTTCTTGTCATCTTTATTTGCGCTGTCCTTTTTGCTAAAAGTGGCATTCGTATTGGTACTCAAATGTAACAGCAACAAGCTTTTATCATGGGAGCTAGAAGGGCTATTTGAGCAGGTTGTACTGGGGTATTGTGATACTTGTACCTAGAGAGGGCAGCACTACGTCACTAATAGTCTAGGAATTCCTGTCGACCCTAATTAGACTGGATATACTAGATAATGGATGGGTAATACTCGATAACATTTCAGTTACAGATTCTGCCTGGAATCTTCAGTACAGTATAAGCAATACTTACAGAATTACTGCTTAAATCTATTCTATGGATTTCGGGGGTGGAAGAACTGGTTGTATCTACTTTCTACTTACTCATCCGTGTTGTTGCAGTTGTTCGTGTTGTAATTTGCTACTGGCCACTGATGGAAAATTCTTAAGAAGGAAAAAAAATCAGTTTTTAAGAAACTGCTGTTGAACTACACCAACTTCTCATCATAAAAATCTCGAACTGTCGCTGGAAAATGGAACTAGTTTGGAATTACATGAGTAGAGAATCAAGGCTTTTATTCAGCCTCAAACTATAATAGCTGGTCAGCAATAGAGATTTTAGGACTGAATTGTCCTGGACATCCTAAAAGTCTTTACCGAGAAAATGTTCTGGGTTTATAATAATTCATACCTGTTCCATATATAAGATATGATGGTGGCTTACTTTCTTTTGTGAGGTTTCTCAAAGCCCTCTTGGGAAGAACGGGCGACGCTGCCTCGGCTAGAAACATCTTGGAGTTCAGGCCCTCGGAACCTCTCCAGAAAGGAATCGGGCCTCGCAATCTCAGGCTGCATCCTATGTGAAGCCCAGTTCCTCAGCATATACACAAAGTGGGAAAGCCTGAGAGATCAGTACAAGTCAGATACTAACAGACCCATGTAGCTTCCTCTGCCACCCTGAGTGAAATGCACATGTAATCATTTTTAAATGATATAATATTAGCATTTTCCTGCTTCAAATATAACAACTAAATGTGAATTGTTAATTGTAAATTACTGCACCGTGCATTTAACCTCGGTTAACATTTTTATAGTAATATTTTGCACGGAACTTGTCAAGGGAACGTAGCAATGTACATAATATGGGCACAATGTGCAGACACCTTAACGGGACACCTCAAAAAAAATCACAGAAGTCTGTTATTTGGGACCAAGATCTGCTAATCGAGAATTTCACTTCAGCCTAAGTTTAAGTTCTCAACAACAACTGAAATGAACTTGAATCGTCTCGGGACATGTAAGTTCCAGAATGTCCTTAAGTGCTTAAGTCAGTTTATGTAGCCAAACGTGAGCCACTGAAGAGTCGTATTATTCACCTGTTACTTAAATTTCTTTGACCGTTGATTCATTTGTCCTGAAAACGTTTGATGCTTTATGTAGTAATCGATGTTGTTCGAGCCACTACTTGTTATGACAGATCAGCTTTATTACAAACACATTTAAACAGTTTGTCCACAATAAATGATGTCTCGCTTGCTGTATGTTGTGAGCCAAGCATGAACCTAACTGGAATGGTCATCATCTTCTAACCCGGTTGGCCAAAACACATACTGCATTATAGCACCGCCCATTTAAATAGTAAAGCCGAGCGTTGTGTGTGATAGTGGTGGGGATTTGTTACCTGGCCATGGATCCAGCACCTGTAAATGAGCTCCTGCGAGACTTGTGAGACGGACCGGTATCGGAGGAAATGACCCCATGCAAGTCAGAGCCAAGGTCCTCACATATAGACTGTTCCCTGGTGAATATAGACAGGGAAAGAAAATAAACCAAAGGTTTGATATGATTTTCATCAATTCGAACAAATCAACCAAGTGAATCAATTAGTTTCTTTTGATTAATAAATTTTGTTGAATCATTACACCTCTATTATAGTATAATAAACAAATAAAAATATAAACCTGCTGGAACCATTCTCAATTTGATCCATGTCATCAGTTGAAGCTCTAAAGAAAGGCCTGTGACTAGATGGATGTGACCGCTCTGTGCAGATCTTTGCCATCCTGCCTCTTCTCACTCATCCGTGTTAGGACATTCAACTTCTGCTATAACCCTGCTATAACACATAAAGAAAATACCCTCACTGGTTTAAACTGTTCTTCTCTGTAATAAACTGTAACATAAACTGCCAAAAGAATGTGTACTGCAATAATGCATTATTTTGGGAGCTGAGACCCCTATTGTGACAAAATGGACATTGCACAAAACCACTAAACCGAAACCACTGAGCCATCACTGCACCCATTATAGGCCGACACAGAGGATTGAGATCTGCATTACAGATTTGACATTTTTTAACACTGGATATCCTTCCTGACAGAGCCATCCTATTTATCCGTTTGTTATTGTCACTACAACGCACTGGTTCCATCCATGCATCCTACTGGATCAGGGAATAATCATATGTTAATGTTTTATTCAAATTTGCCTCTGCACAGATGTTTGCAGACTGAGGATCTCTGCAAACCAGTTTCCACATTGACAATACGAACCACCTCAGGAGCTAAAAATACAGACTGCTTAGTTGTACAGCCTAACAACTAAACAAGATCAGCTGTCCGTTTATAGGATGCCACTATTTATTTTATAAGAAGCTAGTAAGACCTCAGTCAGGATATTTACAAGTGCCTGATTAGAAGAAAAAGAATGAAGAACGTGGTTTTAAAACCAAGCTGGTCTCATGCAACCCGGTCTTGTAGCAGCTGGGATAAACAAGAAAAACCACATTTAGTACAAATCCTAAAGTACTGGAGTGTAAAGATCTGAATCTGGGATCACATGTTCCAAAATGACCTGTAACTTAAAGTTAAAATAGAATCTACTGTACAGTGCCCCAAAATATCATCCAGCCCTAATGTAAATGTAAAGCCCAATTAATCTTACTACAAATATGTATTCACTTATTGACAGCATTTGTGTTTTAGGTAATGGTATTCAAATATTTACTGAAGTTATCTGTTATAAACATGTAATTTAGATGATATATTATTTCGTAAGCGTTTATAAATCGCCAATGGAGATCTTGCCCACAGCACCAAATTGGTCTGTACAGGTTCTAACATAGATAATAAACATCATTCATAAATGTATGTGACATAAGGTTTCTGAATAAAGTGTTCAGCATAACATTGATCAAAGATATACAATGAAAATGAGAAATATCACCTGGAACAGTTTATTAAACTAAAATAATACCAGTGTTACAGTAAAAAAAGGTGAACCGAGATGGAAACAAAGGTAAAAAGAGAGAGAGAGAGAGATTTGGAACAAACATCTTTTATTTTTAAAGAAAGAGATTAAAGACCAGCAGCATTTTAAATGGTTTTGATCAAATGGAATTACATTTTATAAACGCATGACTTTATAAAGACATACATGCATAATAACCAAGATTCGACTTTAAATGTTGCTAAAATGTATTGCTGTTTTAAACAACTGCTTTTTAGAAATTGAAATGTAGAAAGAGAAATGATATCATGTGGTTTCTAAGTTGAAAGTACATTCACAGTTTTAAGTGTTTAAATGAAATGTTAATAAACACACGACTTCATGTCCATGCATAATGACCAAGATTCCATTTTACATGTTGAAATGTTTTGTTGTTGCTGCTCAAAAAACTTGACATTATAAAATGTAAAAGCAGAATATACAGTACACTATATAAACTATTTATTTTAACGGTTTAAGATCAGAATAATGAAGGAGACTTTGTTGTCTCCCTGTTGTTAAGAGCATGAAGGGAAGAGAATGATCGTGTGTAATAATCATCAGTCTAACAGATTAATCTCTCTGAGTCTTACATCACCAAGAGGTTCAATTTCAGATAATCTGGTTATTTACATGTTTTTTTATCATAACACACAGATACTAAAACTTGTATTATACAGAAAACATCAAAATAAATGTTATTTATTAATGATATAAAGCATAGAAGTAAAGAAGAACAAAAAGAGTTACAATAGCCTGAATTATTGTGATTTTTACATAAACTGTTTGAACGTTTTGACAATTAAATATTTAAATAGATAAAAGTGTAACTCACCGAGACTTGATCAGCACCTCGGTTAGGTTGGTTTTTGGACAGTTGTTTGGTTAAGAGAGATGTTCTATCTGACACTGAGGTGCTCCTCTGTACATGAAGTCCAATCCCAAATCTGATAAACACTCTCCACTCTCCAGCGCTGCTCCCATAATGCACTGTTTCCCTTTCCAATCGACTCACATCAGTTGATCTGATCATTTATCATCATCATCATCATCATCATCATCATCTATCATACAGTAAAAGATTCATCAGACACTTGTTTGTCACTGAAGGAGGGGGCGTGGCCAGGTATTATTATAACGTAGGGGGGCGTGGTTGAGGGCAAACGAGTTTTATGATTATCCTGTAGGTGGCGCCATGTGTCATTTTTATAATCAATCAATCAACTTTCATTTCCATTTACTTCCATCATTAAAATGTATTTATTTATGTATTTATTTTAACAACAAACTCGGCACATCAGCATCTGAAAAAAGACCTTCGACCTTAGATGTCAACCACAAAACATTACACAAGATCTTTTTACTCACTTAAGGCTGATTTATACTTTTGCGTCGACTCTGCACAAGATAACGAAATTGCCTAAACGCCACGATGATCTGTTTCTGCTTATCTTTACTGCAATAAAACTCAAGAGCGTCAAGGTTTTGAGGGTTTTGAGGATTTTAGCAACTAGTAAGAAAGGTTCATTAAAAAATCGTAGATTTTTTTAAATGTTGAATCATAAACTTAACATAACATGGACATGTTTAATCAACTTAATAAATAAATTAACTTTGTGTAACAATTTGAGCATCACAGTTGCATAAGCACCTTTTGTTCTTAAGAAAGTTAATATTGTAGACAATAGAGGAGAATAATTAAATAATGTTTTCATTAAATGTGTTTGATCTAAATTTAACATTGAGCCAAAAGTGTTTCCAAGCAAAATGTTTTCTTACTTATAAACTGACACTTTACAAAACACTTAGTTTAGTAGTACGTATTAGGTAGAATCAGAACCTTAACACCCACAAGACATCAGTAAAGCTCTCCCCCCCTCAGCATGTCCTGAGAAATCCTTCATGCAATCTGCAGAGCTGCACTGCTAATCTCTGATTAGGCTTGAGCACCTACTTGAGCTGGGTAATGCTCCTCCGTGGACTCAGTCCTTTAAATCATGTCCGTCCACCTGCTGCACCGTGGACTGAGAAAAGATGATGAACTGATGGTACAACGATATGACAATAGCAGGGTTTGAAAAAGCGACCTCCAGATGACTAGTTCAGCCATCTGCTTCTGCCATGAACATTTTTTTGGTACAATTTGACTTCCGTGGGTAATCAGCATCTGAAAAGGTGCATGCAAATGTATCACATCTCAAGTGCTTTGTTTATTCATAGCCTATAACACTTCAGCGTTCACTGTATGAAATTGAGTTTCTATGATCATAGTATGAAGATTGTGCTCTAAAAGGGACCATATTTATCTGGTGCCCGTTGATTCTGTAACGTGAGAACATGGAGAGATACCAGGAACGCCTTTGAGATTTGAACCTAAACACTTTCTTGCCTTTCTGAGGATTGCTGTTATCTAAAAGAAATACAGAAACCCACATCAAGTATTCTGAAAATTGGCAGCAATGTCAAGGGTCTCATGTCATTAAATATACGAGTCGAATCCCACCGCTCTTTAAAAAAGGGATGCAGTGATTGGTAAAACACTTCACTCAATTCAGCACAGTAGGATAGTGTGTGTGTGTGTGTGTGTGTGTGTGTGTGTGTGTGTGTGTGTGTGTGTGTGTGTGTGTGGTGGCTTTGTATCTCATTAATAATAATACTTACTGAATCATCATCATCATTATCATCTCTGATCGTGTAAAGACGTTTAAGAGACCTTGGGGGTTTTGAGTGGCTGCCACGGCAACATATCCATTGTCATGGCTGCATGTATCTAGATCTTTTGTTAGGACTAAATAAAACCCACACACACACGATGCTAATTTGTTTAGAGGCCTACAACTATAAATACAAGAGCATCACTTCATCATGTGTTCTGTCCCAGTATTAAGGTTTTTATAACAAACCCATGACATCAATGACAACAAAGCACTGTATTGTTATAACATAATAATGATTTATATAGCTATTTAGTTTAATTTAGTACAGCTAAATTATAAAATGCTGTTTTGTATGATGTTTAATAATTTAAATGTTAATGTTCTGCACATTGTTATGTTAGAATGCCGTGGTCAGTCTTTATAGCCTGTGTAGTTTAGTGGGTAGAGCTTTTGGTTTTCAATTGTAAGATTGGGGGTTCAAATCCAAACCCACTGCTGGGCCCTTGAGCAAGACCCTTAATCTTGTCCCTTAACCCTGTTCGGTCCAGGATTGTGGTACGATTGCCGACTGCAGCTTCCATACACATTAGGCTCTTTAACTTGGAACATCTTATAAGCTGGATGCCCTTACTGCTACAACACAACCTACATGCCTGTGTTTGGGAAAGGCACTATTACTACATCGGACAATTCAGTATCTCCCATGGGGACACGAAGAGAACATGCAAATTTCACACCTAAACGCAGAAAGTAACTGGACTGCCTCAATTGGAGATCAAACCCAGGACTCGTCGAGGCGACGGCAACATCTTTTAATCGTGTGGTGACACTGCAGCTAATTAAACAACCGCTTGGCGTCGCTGTGGGTCCAGTTTCGTCGCGAAATATTCATAGCAATGCATTAGTTTTATACATTACGTTAATATTACAGCTAACACAAGAAACATTTATTAATATTATTTCATTGTGTTACTTATAATAATCACATTTGACGTTATTATGCGTTAGTGTGTCTGAATACAGATTATTGCGCAATCTCACTACAGCGTGCGATTCCACGTGCAGATGACGTAGCCCTGCGCTCCACGTGCGTGTCCGCCACCCTAACGGACTGAACCATTTCTCTGTTAACACAGGGGGTGGCGCCAGAGGGCGCAAAACGACCCTCCATTAGCATCTGCCCAAATGGTCTTGTTCTCCCTACATAGTGCACCACATACCACAACATGCATTTAAACTTTAAACTTGCAATTTATAAATATCTTTAATTTTTTCATTGATTTCCTTATTAGGATTTTAAATGTACATCAAACACGGTCACAACATCTTTACTTGTACACATTGTAAAACCTGAGAGATTTCTCCACCCGGCTATAGAACCCAAGACCTTCTCGCTGTGTTAGCCACCGTCCTACACTAGTCTGGGCAAAGCATTCAGAAGCACCTGTCAAAACCCTTCTTATTTATCCCTATTTGGAAATGTACCACTTGGTGCATCCTAGTGGCTAAGTACCTACAGAACATTTTTGTGTCTCTAATTAACCTGACTGTGTGTAGTTGG
>JAOTRQ010051309.1:0-15172 GCA_028565875.1 Hoplisoma paleatum | reverse complement strand
GACCAATAGAATTTGTCCGACTAGTAATTTTTTCGGTCGACCAACGAATAATCGATTATTTGCGGACAGCCCTACTAATATTAGAATATTAGTTTGAATATTAACAACCTTGGATGGCTGGTCAAGGTAGTCTGCATAATGAGACGGGGTGATGAGGATCAGTGTGTGACTCCCCGTTTGCAACCTAAATTACAATATAAACTTACATCATGCAGGTGAAGAGATGGCATGCTACTGCACACATGCTAAATTTTGGCCCTTTTATTTATATTATTAAGTTTCTTAGATACATCTATCTACTAATTACAGTAAATGTAAATGCAAAGCAAGCTGTAGCCTAGTGGTTGGCTACTGGACTAGTAATCCAGAGCATGTCGGTTTAAGAACCACCTCAGCTAGATTGACATTATTGGCCCTTTGACCAAGGTCCTTAACACTTGATTGCTCAGACTGTATACTGCAATTGTAATGTAAGAAGCTTTGGATAAAAACGTCTGCTAAATGCTGAAAATTAAATGAAATAGGAAAGGGTATGTAATGGTTGCATCTTTTAAGTAAAAGTCTGCAGCAGCAGAAAAAAACTTTGGGTAATTTGAAGAAATAATTTAGCTTGAACCGACATTGCTACCTACACTGGTGTTGCATAGCACTGTAGCCGTGCCAGTCTATTCACATTCCTCAACTACATTAGATTTGGTACTGCTAAAACACTCAAAGCAAGCAAAGCTCACATACATACATACATATTTATACAGATGTAGATTCTAATTGTGTATGTGCGTGTCACCTCCATCCTCAATGCCAGAAAGAAACTAAAAAACACATTGCACGTTACCTTTAATTATATTATCTTGCTGGGGTCTTGGTTAACCCAAACCGAAACTCACACTATCAATATAATATAATCAATACATTTGGATAAGTCAGAGGATATCAAATTTTAAAAATATAACAAGTCTGAGTCCAAGAACAACATGTGACTTGAAAGTAAATAACTGGCATGCAATATGGCATGAAATAGTTGGTTGCTGGATCTGAAGAGCCTCTCCAAAACTATTTGGACAATCAAGCATTTGGTTATCAGGTTAACACATCCGGTTCAGCTGAAGTCTGCAGGTCTTAGGTAACTCTGGTAACTCTGTAAGTCTGTGGGCATTGTGCAACACCATGTCTGTTTTTCAGCTTCAAAGATGGTTGAGCCACAGGCAGTGATTCATAAAGCTTATCTGGGGTGTGGATAACACAGACTTATCACTGGTGATATCAGGAACTTGTAACACTAAACGACTGCATGAGGATTGTGTTGAAAGATAGATATTTAGTGGATATATACACATTACACATCAAAAATATGATACTTAAAGGGTGCTTATAGAATGTCTTTTTCCATTCCAGACTGGCAGTGACCATTAGTAAAAAACAATCTTCAAAAAAGGACATTTGACATGTTCACTGTTGATCTTCAGTGACATGCAAATAACTTTAAACTTGACCTCATCTGATAGCTTTGGGCAAAATTGGAAATCCAGGTGTAATTGGCTGAATAGGAACAAATTTGTACAGTTACGACAAAAATATAAATAGTGAGCTGAGTGTTATACAGGCACAATGCTTTAGTTATTTAGTAGTAGTAGTGTTAAAGTTTGTTTCCAATTTAATCTCTGAACAACTTGCTATAATTGTAGAAATCAATAAAATGTTCATATCTATTTCAATTATAATTCAAAAATGTCTAAAAGAAAAATCTAAAAATACTAATCATTACCTGTATTTTAATTTGTGTTATTGAGAGGTTGATATTCTTAAAAAAAAACAATGTTAATTGATATTAATATCCATTTATTCACTAGTTTTATGACTGCTCAATTGTATTTTAGGTCACGGTGGGACACACGTTGGGCGAATACACTAAACATCTGAATAGGTCATCAGTGTGTTGCAGAATACAATGACACACATAGCACAAGTTCAGTATCTCCAATTAACTTGACGGCGTGTGTTTGTACTGTAGAAGGTAACCGGTATACCCAGAGTAAACCCACATAGACAGAGGGAGAACATGTTAACTCCACACAGAAAGATTAATCCTTATCCAAGATTCAAATCAGGACTTGTTAAATGTTAATATGTCTGCATTTTATTTTCAAGAGATTCTAGAAAGTAATTTTAAACAAGTAACTACTACTGATACTCTAAATACGTTGTCTGAAATGAATTTTAAACTAGTCTATAGAAAATGTGAAAATAAAAACCAAAGGCATTAGCTTTAGTGATTTATATCTGTTTGTGTAAAACAATACAACGCATTTGAATTAAACACCAAAAGGTGTTTAAACAAAAGTAGAATTTGTAGTACGGTAGTAATAATAAGTAGTAATAATAATATTACTAATAATAAGTAGTATTTTTAATAATCATACTTAGCAGTAACTTAGCACAATAAACATTTGAAAGAGTATTAGCATTGTAGCATTAGCCACGCTATGCCAGATGAAACGAACAGCGAGCAGCTATTAATGTAGCAATAGCTGAACAACTACCGCCCCCTTGTGATCAATATTATGTATTACAACAAGCTAAACACAAACATTAGCATTAGTAAACACTAGTTTAAGTAGTTATTAATGTTTTTAACAGTTGGAACAATGGGCCAAGGTAGACATTCGTAAGCAATCCGTTTTAAAACTATTGTACTGAAATTAAATTTAACCAAAATCGTCAACTTTTCACAATTTCACCACTGTGAATTCAAATGTAAGGCAATAATATATAGTTATATCTCTGCAAAAATGACCAGTAGCTTCCAGTTGGTATAAAAAGGAGCTTGTCATATTTAATGTCATATTATTGTCAAGGGTCTTGTTTGAGGGTGGCAGAGCCTGGCAGAGACAGAGCTTTACCCATCAACCTTCAGATGAATTGTCATGTGTCTAGTCCAGCGCCTTAACCCCTAGGATACCACAGTTGTGCTATTTCAATGATCGGATTATACAAATTCATTTAAAAGATGAACAATTTATTGTGTGTTTAGAAAGGACTTTAGTAAATGTTTAGTAAATCAAGCAAGAGGAACTGTGTGTACTACTCCGCTCTCACCTTTGAGGCTTGTCGGCGCTCGCTGCAGTCTGGATGCTGACAAATCACACATTCCTCCTGAGCAGACTTCTCATCTAGAACAGTACAGCAAGTACTGGCATTAAATCAAATGTCATTAAACAAAATGATATCAAAACATAAATAGTGGCAACAATATTTTATCTTTCATCTTCTGCTTTTGTCAAATATGGAACCAGTTACTCAATGTTTATCCTTGTAAATGGACCTTTTCTTCAGCCTGTCTCACAATAATTAATAAAAAAGTTCTGAAGCACTTAAATGTCCTATTTAATGGCCTGCATGTCCTATCTATGTTTCTATAAAGAACATGCACGATATGCTCTGTGTATTTCTGCACTGCAAGAGATGACCCCGCTGCAGCAGTATTAGTCTGGTCAGTAGCACAAATATGACTTCAGGGTATTGTGCTAGCACATTTCACAGCTGTGCCAACCCTGCATCCATAACAACCATCACAAAAAAACTTAAATTGGCTACTCGGGATTGCACATAAGCCTAAAAACAGCTTTCACACCTGCCAAAAACCTTAAACAAACTAATGCCAAGAATTAAACTGCACGAGTTGAAAACCTCCAAGTGTATTTAAAGTACCAAGTAAAGGCAACTGTGGTTTTCATACAGTATTAATCTTCAAAACTTATCGTATTACACTCTGGAATAATTCTTTGGAATTAGTAGATGGTCAGAATGTCTTATTTCTTTAAAAATTGGTAGAAAGATGGAGTCAAGCACAGAATAGAGCATCCTGATGCAACAGTCAACACTAAAAGAGACTGTCAAGTACACTCTAGCCTGCGCAGAAATCTGGTGTAAGCCTTCTGTACAATCTGTTAATGCCTGATAAGTATAAAGTTGCGTTTGGCAACACAAATAAGAGTTTGAAGCACGCTAACTGTAGGTGGGGATTTTTAAAAAATCTATGTGAGTTGGTCCAGGCTCGAAAACTGCGAAATAAGTGGCAATTTTTTAACTTGACTCAATGCATGGTAATAACCAGGTGTGAAACTGAATCAGCAGTATTGCTCTCTCAGTCTCTCTCACTCGCCCTCACGATCGTTTGCACTGGTTTTTCCTCTCTCTTACCCTGGTTGAGAGAAATTCCTGACTTCAGTACTGGTGATAAAGCTCAAAATAAACAAATAAAACTGCGCTAGTAGCACATACGTAATGACTTGCACATATATTTGCTGACGAAACACGACGCTGAACAGGCTCATTTTTCTTCTGTCAAATCAGCACATGCTATATATGAATCATCCGAAAACACATTTCAGCCACTCTCTCTTAATTATTATTATTTAACCCTTTAGGTTCAGGTTGGCATTACACACCCTTGTAAAGCCTCAAACAAAAACTGGGAAAGTCACGAACAAACACTGAAAGGCCGCGTTTGCACTGTGAGCTTTATGCATGGTGTGCCGTACTGCCTTATTGTTTCAGTTAAAGGTTTGTGTTCCAGCTGCAGCTGCCTGCATTGGCACGGGGTTTTAACCCAAGCCATCCTCCACAGCTTGCGGAAAGCTTCACACAATTACACTCCTTAACACAGATGCACCCACATCAATGGGAAACCAAAATATATATAAACAAAGGCAGCAGAAACCGTCTTGTCCGCTGGTCTCAACCAGTCTACAGAGTAAGCAAAGTGGAGAAGAGACAGAGTCTGCTCACAAAGTGTTTTTCGGAGAAACTTTGGCTGAACTCAACCAGCAGCAATGGTACATTTACTGTACAAAGAAGAACAAATCTTTTGGGAATATGGTTGTCTAATAAAAGTTAGCTGTGATTTTTACCAACATGGTTAAAACTCTCAGTTTTAAAAGCAGTAAATGTTTATCTAATACAAACAATAATAAATATACCCTTATTAACCAACAACCATTGGTTCATGAATGCCATTTAAGAAGAACAGTGGGACCACAAAAGCCCACCATTCGTATAACATGATTTTTGTCATCAATAAAGCACCAACCAAACAAAAGGAAACAGCTGGTACTTTTTACAGTACTTTTTCAGATGCCATCTTCAGGTGCTAGATACTTGGACCGTGGAAAGAGCAAATCTACACACAAACAGGGAGAACATGCACCACTCAAACTACATACAAAAAAACTCGGACAGAGAATTAAACCCAGCATGTTCACGCTGTGAGTCGATAGTCCTACCCATTTCTGAATGCTACGATACCGAATGCAGAATCTGTCCAGCTCATAGTTTTAATAATCACCATACTGTCATATATTACTGTTAAAATTTGCTAATACAACAATAGCGATTCATATTGAGCTTTATATTTAATGGGTTGGCAATTTGAAAATGATTAGCTATAGAGAAATCAATTTTATTAGCAAAAATGTTAGAAATAAGCTTATTAGGTATAACAATTTAGGAACAGAATAAATTAGGCGCAATTTATACGAGTATTCTATAATCAGTTAAAACAGCAGAGAACGCTGCCACTTTGATTCAAAATTGTTTGTACAAACCACATAAATGAAAGGGCATTCTTAATTTAAATAAATAAAAGATCATCAGAAATACAGTATTTTATCTTATTTTTGAAAGAAGGAAATACATAAAAGTGTAACAATCGGATTGAATTGCATTTTGCATTGAAACTGTTATTGGATAGAGTGTATCATTACATCTTTAATGCTTACCATTTAATTTAGTATTTATTCCGCTACAAAAGGTGATTAAAGCACCCACAGAATCCCTGGAAGCCCATACAACATTATTTATTTACATATTACATTTATCTACATGCTCAAGAACATGTTTATGTGATTATATCTCTCTCTATTTTACCCTTCAGTCGACTTCGACCCTGGGTTACTCTGTGGACCGTTACCAATCTCCAGAGTATGTCTGCAATTACATTTTACGGGGTAGGTTGCCAGGTCTTTCCCCAACCCCGTATCTCTACAGGGATCTTGTGTATGACTACTGGACAATTTCACATATCCTATCAACCTAGTGCATGGTTTTTTTTGGACTGTGGGAGGAAACCGGAGTACCCGGAGGAAACCCACGCAGACACGGGGAGCACGTGCAAACTCCGCACAGAAAGTCCCCAGCCGGACCCGGGGATCGAACCCGGGACTTCTTGTCTTTAGCATGTTGGTAGTTAAAATCAGTATCCACATCCTTCTTTTTAAACTTGTAATGCATCCATTGTATTTTTGAGCACTAAAAGCATTGAAAAGTAAAACCAGTCAGGTTAACTCTTCTGTAAACAAGTTTATAAGATCCTGTGCTATGTAAGTCAAGGCTAAATGGTAAATGAAAGGCTGACAATCATAAGCACACAGCAAACAAAAGAACCATTCGGTTCAAACGTGAACAGACAAGCCTCATAACCCATTTATATCTATTAGTGATAAGCGATGGAAGTACTGACATGGCAATCTCAGGTTCTCAATGCTTCACTGCAGGTACGAGTTGTGGCAGTCATGAAAGAATTTGAGCACGACTGGTCTGGAACTGAGATATTTACTGTTTATTGATTTTAATAGTATTAATATATATGTTCAATATATCTAAATCGCATAAAAGAATCTGTGCCAGTGTAATGAGTGGTGAAGACAACTTATAAAGTTCATCTTTACATATCTGTATTTATTTTGTCATCATCTAAAACAATAAAATAGACCCCAAAGAATCAAGCAGGCAGGAGATTTATCTCGCTGTGTGGCAAACCATGTCAGAAATCGCTAAATATGGGTGAGAAATAATCGATCACGAACCAAACGAGCATTAAAATATTTCAGCAATTTGTTTTGTTTGATTATTTTTAATAAGTGTGTATTATAATCTCAACAAAGACAGAAAAGAACGTTCTGTTTTAAAAATGAAATGTTATTATGTGTTTTATATTACACAACACGTTAAAATATGTATGTAGCAAACGATTTTCACATTGTGCATTTACACATAAAAGCATTTTGTATGATTAGGCATGAATATATTTTGTACAGTATTTTAGTTGCTATTTAACAACCTTTTTCTACAAATGCACAAACACATAGTTGGCAAAAACATAAAGCTGATGCTAAATCCAGATTTCCACATTTTATGAGGTTATTGCTGTGCCCAAACTAATAATTATATAGGCTGTGTAGGAACTTTTATCACCCTAAATTAACCAGTGTAGTCTTATAAACACGAACTTTTTACAGCCACATTACAGTACATCCTGTTTTTACATGTACATATTATTTAAGTGGGACATCATCCGAAATACACGACTCCACTCAGGCACACCCATTACTAGTACATTTAGAATATTATTTCACAATAAGTTGTATGATATATGTGGATATGTGGTCGCTTTATATTTGATACTTTGAATAGATTTTTGAAGCTTTCGCACTATATTGCTAAATGTATTTAAAACACATGAGGTCTTTGTTTTAAGCTATATAAAAAAACACTTAATAGGCTCTTCGGTATCACTTGGCAGTTTTATATTAGTCACAATAACATCTCTTGGTGTTCTGGCTCGTTTTAAAACTGTTAAATAAAGCTGAAGAGTTTTGGGCTCTGTGCAAGCGTGTTATCTTTATAGACTGTGTGCTTTGAAGCAAGGGTGAATATCATTCAAGGTCAATGGTTCAGATTCTACTACCTCCAAGTTGACACTATTTTTCCAAGAGCAAGGCCCTTAACCTTTAATTGCTGAAAATAGTGCCCCATTGTAATTGTAAGTCGCTTTAGATAAAAGCATCTGCTAAATGAAGAAAATGTAAACGTCCCTTTTCTAATAGCTGAATGAGCAGTGAAGTCAGATTTTGAGTAGCGAAAGAGACATAAAGTAAATAGGAAGATATAAGCACGTCAAAAATAAAGAATAGAAGGTCATCATAGGTATGCAGAATCTACAAACATATTACTATTGCAGAATGAAGACACTGATGTGAAACAAAGAACATGTTTCTTTGTCGTCGTCACATAAACTGTAAATGTGCTTTCTTTAGCTAAACCATTAATTGCATTTACAATTCATTGGCTATTATTTGCCAATTATTACATTTCTGAATCCTTTAACATTTCCAAGTTTGTCGCTGTTGAAATCCACCAGCAGTTTGCGCAAACCATGATGGTTGGGAGTGAAGTAGATTTTGACCTTAGCTTCCTGTCCAGGTGCAATACTGCTCGACAGCCTGAAAGACAAACCAAACGTTAACCATGTACGTTAATCCACAATTAATAACTGCAAGACTGAACAAATTGTAATGACGCCAGCGAGCATGATTAAGTCGACCGTTTGCTCTCGTGTATACCGGCGTTACAGTGTGTCTGCAATCTAGATCTTTAATAAGAGACCAGACAATGACCACAGCTGTGATCATTTAGATAATGATTGACAATCATCTTTGACAATCAGTGACTATTGAATACAATTCTCTTCTGATAATGATTTTATGATCAGTGATCCAAGTTCTTATTCATAGAATATCATAGATTCTATACACCGTTCTGTTTTTGCACTGTACCTGATCCAGATGTTTAAAAAACCCATGGTTGGAATCAGGCCATGGTTAATTGTTTTCATCTGAAATATTGCTGTATTTAAAGTTCTCTGTGGGCATGAGAAACGTACAAACCTTGTTCGTTACTCATTACTGCAAGTCTGTCTATAAAAAAGAGCCATAAAGGCTTTTGTTTTGAACCCAGGGGGGTCGTGGGCTGATCCGTTTATGTGCTTGCCGCGGTGATTGCGGATCCTGTGAAACATGAGCCACACAAATATACAAAGTCATTAATGTAAACACAGTCTCATGTGTACACCCACCTCTCAGAGATGGTTTTGTTGCTTGTTAGGTTGGCTCCCTCGATGCTAAAGCAGCATGAATCTAACGGTTCCGGAAGAGTGTTCTGGACAGTCAGTTCTGCTGCCAGCTTACGGTTGACTTTAGGTTCTCCCAGGATCTTAAAAACACACACACCATCTATAAAACAAACTCATATCACCTCGAATCTAGCCACATCATAACATTTTAGTTCTGGTACAACTAAACTATTAGAATCATCACAGTACATTGAAAGATAAAGAACTTGATTTGTATAACAAGTACTAGTTGGCTAAGTGGTTAGGGTACTGGGCTGGAGATCAGAAAGTCACCAGTTCAAACCCTACAACCACTATTGATTGGTCTCCTGAGCAAGGCTTTTAACCCTGTTATGGTGTGGTTGGTTAGGAACCACAGAACAGATACCAAAAGTGTATGTCAAAGTGTATGGATACAATAGGTCTTTATTAATAATAGTAGCAATGGCGCCCCACGAGGGTGTCTGGGGAGTATATGTTGAATAGGGGCTGTGCCTTGGCGGCGCAGACACAGTGGATCCAGTCCAGAGGCGGAAGTTCCAGAGCTGAGGACCAGGGCGACCGGGGTGCAAAGAGAGATGGCCACAGGAGTAACAGGTCAGCGGAGTATGTGGTGCCCGGAGGACTGGACAGATGGTGAGAGAGAATGGAGAGTTATTGGCTGGAACACAATTCTTATTTACTGTACAAATAAACAATTACTGAGGATAACTAATCATGAACTAAATAATAAATGCCAAACGAGCTGGAACAAAAGAACAGATAACACGCAAAAACTAACTAACTAACTATAAGGGAGAGTACTTACTAATGTAGTAGTAAGTATTCAAGCGATTAAGAACTGGAAAGCACCGAGGTTTGGTAGCAGACCATCTGGCGAGGACTATGTGCACTCCAACCTGTTATATAGCCAGCTAATCATTGGAATTAGGTTCAGGTGTGCTTGGTTTAATCACTGTGTGGTTCCGCCTGTCGCCACCAGCTCCTCTCCATGCCCCCAGAATATAACAGTATCCCCTCTCTAATGGCTGCCACCTGGCAGCCTACCTGGCTTTGACGGGAAGCGAGTATGGGATTCACAAAAAAGGTCCGGGTCCAAGATGGATAACCGCGAAACCCAGGAGCGTTCAAAGAGCCGTAGCCCAACCAATCCACCAGGTACTGTATTCCTCGACCTCTCTGACGAGAGTTGAGGAGGCGGCGGACAGTGAATGCTGGGTGACCGTCGATGAGTGGGGTGGGTAGTGGGGGTTTGGCTGGAGGGCACAAGGTTGACTGGTTAACTGTTTTGATATGTGAAGTGTCGAAAGTAGGGTGGATCTTCATGTGATGTGGATGAATTTTACAGACAGCTGTGGGGTTGACTATTCGTATGATACAATATGGGCCAATAAAACGAGGGTCCAGTTTACGAGATTCGTAGTTTGTAGAAGGTTCGTAGTGGAATGTGTTTTGTGGAGAGCCAAATCTATTGACCTACGCAATATCTGGGACAAGGGCGGTGTCGGCGGTTAGCAGACCTCTCCATAGTGGCCCTGGTCTTGTGGAGTGCGATCTTAGTCATCCTCCAAAATCTGAGACAGCGGCGAATGAGAGCTTGCACGGAGGGCACAGTTAGCTCCACCTCCTGTTCAGGAAATAATGGAGGCTTATAGCCCAATGATGCCTCGAAAGGAGATTTGCCTGTTGCTGAACTGACTTGTGAGTTGATTGAGTATTCTACCCATGCCAGGTGAGAGCTCCAGAGTTGTGGGTTGTGAGTGCCGATTCCACCTCCTGATTGGCTCTTTCCGTCTGTCCATTTGTATGGGGGTGAAAGCCGGAGGACAAACTGACTGAGGCGCCTAGTGCATTGCAGAAGGACTTCCAGACCCAAGATGTAAATTGGGGACCTCGTTCAGAAACAATGTCCAGTGGAATCCCACTGATGTGAAACACTTGATCGACCATTATCCTGGTGGTCTCCAGAGGGTAATTTTTCGAGTGCTACTAGGCGGACTGCTTTAGAGAATCTATTAACATTAGTTAAAATCACACTCTTGCCTTGAGAGTCTGGAAGACCGGTTATGAAGTCCAATGCGATGTGGGACTAGGGCCGCCCTGGGACAGGCAGGGGCTGGAGGAAGCCAGAAGAGGGTTGGTGGGAGATCTTTTTCCGAGTGCATACCGAGCATGCAGAGACAAATTATTTAGTGTCCACCCTCAGCATTGGCCACCAGAAATGCTTCTGAAGGATTGCAAAGGTGCAATTAATCCCAGGGTGGCAGGCAAACCGTGATTCATGTGACCACTTCAGGATGAGAGTACTGGCAGAATGGGGAACATATTGACATCCAGGCGGTCCGCTGCCTAGATCTGGGGCCTGTTTCTGGGCCTGTCAAAGTGTCTTTTGAATTTCCCATGAAACTGCGGCCACAATTCAGTCCTTGGCAAACATTCGATCTTCTCCCCACTGCACATCTTTTGCAGCGTACAGGCGTGAGAGGGCATCAGGCTTGGTGTTGCGTGTCCCTGGTCGATAGGTTAGAATTAAATTGAAGCAGCTAAAAAAAAGTTCCCAGCGCACCTGGCGAGAGTTGAGCTGCTTGGCAGTCTGTACATAGGACAGGTTCTTATGGTCTGTCCAAACCACTAAAGGCTGAGTGGCCCCCTCCAGTCAGTGCCTCCACTCTTCCAAGGCCAGCTTAACAGCAAAAAGTTTTTGATTCCCAATGTCGTAATTTGCTTCTGCAGAGGACAACCGGCGGGAGAAGTAGGCACATGGATAAAGCTTGTCATCAGAATCAGAATCGTTTATTTGGCCGAGTATGTCACACATACAAGGAATTTGTTTTGGTGAGGCACACATGTAGGACACATAACATAAACACTAAATAGAATAAGAATAAAAATAAAAGTAATAACAGTAATAAGATAAAATAATAAAAAGGCCAGGAAAGGTGCTAATGAGTGTAAACTCATTTGTGTGTAACAAATGTGTGTACAGATGAGTGTGTACAAATGAGTGTGTACAGATGAGTGTGTGTACAAATGTGTGTACAGATGAGTGTGTAACTCATCTGGCCCTGATCGCTGAGAGAGGACAGCTCCCACTCCGGTGTCTGAAGCATCCACCTCGACTACAAACAGTTTGGAGGGATCGTGTTGGATGAGTATCGGAGCTGTCACAAACCTTGATTTTAATTGTTTGAAGGCAGATTGTGCATCTGGGGGCCAAGAAAAAACCTGTTTGGTTGATGTCAGTCGTGCAAGTGGGGCTGCCACCCTACTGTAGTTAAGGATAAAATGCCGGTAGAAGTTAGCAAAGCCCAAGAACCGCTGCAACTCCTTCCAGTTCCAGGGAGTTGGCCAGTCAGAAACTGCTTTCACCTACTCTGTGTCAGCCTTGATGTGGCCGGGCTGGACCACAAACCCCAAGATGGAAATTGTCTGAGTGTGGAACACACATTTCTCAGCTTTGACAAAGAGGCGGTTTTGCATGAGGCGCCCAAGGACCGCACATACATGCTGAACATTTTCTTCCAGATTCTTAAAGAAAATCAAGATGTTGTCTAAATAGACAAAGACAAACCGGTACAGGAAGTCACACAACATGTTGTTAACCAGAACTTGAAATGTAGCTGGTGCATTGGTGAGCCCGAATGGCATCACTAGGTATTTAAAATGCCCCAAGGGGGTCTTAAATGCAGTTTTCCATTCATCGCCTTCTCGGATCCGGACTAAATGGTAGGCATTCCGGAGGAGTTTACTGAAAATAGTGGCCCCAGACAATGAGTCAATAATAGAAGCTGTAAGGAGCAGAGAATATTTATTGTGTACCGTGATCGCATTGAGGCCCCTGCTATGACTCATGGAATTGGTCTGGTCCGGTGGGTGACCCGTGCCATGAGGTGTCCATCCAGTGCCACAGCATTAACTGGTCTTGAGAGGGGAATGATAATACAACCCAAACGAGTAACCAGGTCCGCATCCAAGATATTTTCTTCAGACCCAGAATCAAGTAATGCAGAAAGGATGATGGGTACTTTGGTGGCAGAGAAAGTGATAGGAATAAGGGGGGGAAATTGTCAAGAAGAGGAAGGGCAGCCAGACAACGTCCCCATGTCAATTATCGAGCTTTAGTGTTTGGGCAAACCGGACAGGTGGGTAAGAGGTGGCCTGATTGGCCACAGTACAAACAGACCCCCATCCTCAGACGTCGGTTGCATTCTTTAGGTGTGAGGCGGGAATGGCCAATCTGCATGGGCTCAGACGAATCAGGAGGCAGGGGAGTGCCAGTGCGGAAGCCCTATGAGAAGGGGCTTGATAAGGGATGGTCCGAAAAGTGCGAGGTGGTGCTCTTGGACAGAAGGATCGTTCCCTATGATGTTCCCGGAGTCTTCCGTCCAACCAGATCGCTAAATTGACTAGTTGTTGTAGACTGGATGACTCATCACAAGTGGCCAGTTTGTCTTTTACGTCCTCATTTAGCCCTTGCCTGAACATGGCTCTCAAGGCACGATCGCCCCACCTGGAATCTGCTGGAATGATGCTTGAAGCTTTAGGTTCCTCCATTCTGACAGCTTCAGGGGAGGCCTGGTTGGGGGGGTCTATGTGAGGGTTTGGCGCAAGCACCCAGCAAAAGAGCTCCCCCAGGTGTTGCACCAGCTGGCGATTGCTATCAAGCAGTGACTCCAAGAGGTGCTCATGCTGAGAAATCTGATTGCACTGAGCAGTGAGAATAGCTCCTCACTGACTTGGGTTGGGACTTGGTGGCACTATTGGTTCCATTTTTGGCCCTATGGGCCAAATGGGATAATTGACATGGGGACGTTGTCTGGCTGCCCTTCCTCTATGGTACTGTTAGGGTGTGGTTGGTAAGGAACCACAGAACAGATACCACCAGTAGAAGCAAATGGATATAATATGTTTTTATTGGCAATAGTATCAATAGCGCACCCACGAGGGTGAATGGGAAGTGTATGTAGAACAGAGGCTGTGCCTTGGAGGAGCAGAGAAAGGGATCCAGTCCAGAGACAGAAGTTCCAGAACTGAGGACCAGGGCGACCGGGGTGCAAAGAGCGATGGTCACAGGAGCAACAGGTGAGCAGAGTATGTGGTGCCCGGAGGACTGGACAGATGGTGAGAGTTATTGGCTGGAACACAATTCTTATTTACTCTACAAAGGAACAATGACTGAGGATAACTAATCATGAACTAAATAATAAATGACAAACGAGCTGGAACAAAAGAACAGACCAGTACTGGTCTTCATACTGTAATCAGTTCTGTTTGTCATCCACACTACCACCTCTCTGGGACAAATTTTTAATCCATATGGATTTTTCTATCATTACTAAGCTTATGACACTCAGCTAAAAGATTTTATATTGCCAGGCATATCCTTAATGAATGAAGGAACTCCACCTCAAAATAAACTTACCTTGTAAAAGGTGAGCTCACGTGCCTCGTCTGTGAACTCCGAAGCAGACGAGCTTAAAGATTGCAATTTTATTAACAAGCTGGCTGATTACGATGAATACTGTTTAGCTGTCACAACTCTGTCTCAAGTCTTAATAACATCTTCACACTTTAACATGCTGTAAAACTACTACTAATAAGTGTTTTGATTTAACTGTAGAAGCCACAAATGCCAGCAGTTTCAGAAGTCCAGTGCTCCAGACTCCGGCATTAGAGCCCTCACAGCAGGGCGACTGGGTGACCATCTCAGTTACACGTGTCCAACAGGTTCTCCCCACTCAGTGAACCACCTGCTGAGAAGCCAATGTAAGTGCTCTGATTATAGGAGATTCTCAGCTCCGACACGTGCAAATTGCAACCCCCATAGAGCCTGACATCAGAGCAAAACTGAAAGTGCTGGCTAATGCAAATCGATGATTCTCGAAGATTGTTATCCACATTGGCACTAATAATGTTCGTCTATGGCAGTCTTAGGTCACTAAGAATACTGTTAAAGAGGTGTGTGAGTTAGCTCGGTCAATGTCTGAGGCAGTAGTGTGCTCTGGCCCTTTACCAATTCAACCCTGTGGCAAAACCTACTGCAGGTTGTTGTCACTGAACCGCTGGATGGAAAATGGAAAATCACATTGATTTTGTAGATAATTGGTCCAACTTTAAAGGAAAGCCTGGCTTCAGCGAGACATGTCTGTAACCCTACGTGGGAGGGTGCAGATCGCATGTCATGCAGCATAGGTGACAGGCTTTACCATCAGAATAGTGTAGTGG